>CABHPH010151029.1:0-15805 GCA_902168325.1 Peromyscus nudipes | reverse complement strand
CCAAACCAAACCAAACCAAACCAAACCAAACCAAACCAAACCAAACCCTGAGTGGATTAAAGCAAGAGGAGTGTTGCCTAAAGTTGGCACCAAATTCCCTCTTTTGCCTTTATAGTCTGTCATTTGGGAAATGTTCCATCTGCTCATAGCTGTTGTTCGACAGGGCAATGTAAAAATACAGTGCCCGTGTAATAAACGAACGACACGAAGGCAGACCCAGCCAAAAGTGTGCCGGTGTCACAAGTGTATTTATAGTCAATTTGGGAAGTCACAGCTTGCTAAGTGAAAAGTGAAATGATGCAAAAGTCTGGTCTAACCCGGCAATATGTGAGTCAAAGCCACACACTGGGGTCAGCTGACAGATGCATTTTCTTGGCTTAAAGTTCTTTCTAAGTTTGAATTAATATTTTAGAATTGGAAGATTTGTATTAATATCCAATGTCCATCTTCTCTAGAAACATCAGAAAGTCTAAAACCCGAGGCTGCCATTCTAACCGGGCAGTGACCGGCAGGTGCTAGGTACCTGGGCTTTACTCTCCAGCTGGGCCCTTCACCTGCTTGGTGCCTGTAATTGGGAGATGGGAATTTGAGGTACAAGTGAGTGTGAGTAATCTGAGAAGGCTGCCTTGCGGACAAACTCCACCCATTGAACCCCCACACGTCCATGGTATTGAGCAGGCAAGATTTCAGATGCTTCCTGTCACTCTTCCTTCCTCAGACTTAAAGATGTCACCTATAGGTGTCATCTCTCAGACACACACACACACACACACACACACACACACACACACACACACACATTTCTCTTGCTTCTGCATGATTCTCAGATTAGTGCCAATTTCATCATTATGACTTATTGTGATTCTTTGTAGATCTCAAAATCATGCTTATTCTGACCTTGCTGTGGGCAAGACGCTGGGCACTTCCCACAGGAATCAAGGAATGAGTACCTTTTTTTTTTTTTGGCTCCATCAAGATGGGACTCAGTAGCAGTCAGTGGAAAGCACTAGTGTGATAGGAGAATGTCTGTGTGAGTGAAATTTTGTTGAGAAATATCAGTGTGGAGAATTACCAGTTTTCATTGACTCCCAGCTTTGGGCTTTCAACTTTTTCTGCTTACCTCTCATTGGGAATTCTTACTAAGGATGAATAGATGATGTTGAGACATAGAACCATGCTTCCTCTGCTGTCCTGAGTTGAATGACATCTAGGGGAAGTAGGCAGGAATTCCAAGAGAAACCAATTTCGTGAGTCTTAATTAGAGACCTTCTGGCCAGGAAATCAAAAAGCATCAGCAATCCATTTCTCCTTTGCCTACACCCCGTGGAAGCTAGCCTGGAACTTTCCATGTTACTTCACAGTCTTAGGGAAACATCTGGGATCAGGCACCACCATGCACCCCTGGGAATTGCTTAAAAGTGATAACAACGAGCAACTTGAATCTCTCAAGTGGAAAGTGCTGCTGTAGGGGAGAGTAGGTTACAGACAACTGAACACAAGAACGCTTTCTTCTTCCTTCAGATTTGGATTAAAGTGGAGACAGAGGTTTCCAGGAATGGATCTGTTCTCCCAATCTACAGTGGGGCTGAATGCCTAACCTGTGAGAAGTAGAATGTGGGATTCTTGGATCAGGGTCGGGAGAGTGTGTGTGATTTAGGATCTGTCCTCAGACTGGACAGCCAGTCAAGATAGTGGATGTTTGCTTTTTTTGGGGAGGAGAGTGGTAGGAAATTGCTTGGGGGTGATGAGCTGTTTTGGAAAAATGCTTCAACATAGTCCTCTGCTGGTAATCTGTCCTTCTCCCTGATGACAGTGTTTCATAAGAGCAAGAGTGGTGAGTGGGTTTGCAGCAGGGAATGAAGGTCAGAGAAGACCTGAATCTGCTCAAGAAGCTTTTGTGAGTAGATAAGGGGCAGGTGATTGTAGGTGAGGCCTTAAGCAGCCATCAATATAAAGAATAAGTCCAGGAGTCCTGTCAGATGCTAAGGACAGTAGGAGAGGGTATATGAGAAACGATGTAAGTTAGCATTCTTCTGTCCCCACAGAAGAAAGTCACAGATGACTGATATAAAAGTGTGAGTGTGTGTGTGTGTGTGTGTGTGTGTGTGTGTAGCCCATTGGCATTTCTGGAAGAGGTCCCATGACTGACTCCTGTTGCAAATGTGCCTTTTACCATGGCAAGGTGATAAAATGCCACGACCCAGTGCCAGAGTACAATTAAGGGCCTGTGGGATACAGCAGGCAGCCACTCTACACTTGAGAGTTTTCATTGTGTAATTAAAATGAGAAGAGGGGCGGGAGGCAGGGCATACAGGGGGAGAAGAAGCGTTGGCTGAGGCATATTCAGACATGACATTTGCTGATGTCGATAACCATCATGAGCTTGGCTTCTCTGCCCATGAAGACAAGAATGTCACATGTCAGTCAAAGGCAGAGCTGCTTAGCAGGGCTGGAGGGTGAAGTGAACAATGGAGGGGTCTGTTTGGCTCACAGTGGCCCCACCTTGGGCTTTAATTGTGCTTTCTTTGTGTCGGTGGCGTCCGAGTCCAGATTTCTGATGAGAACTGATGAATTCAGAAAGATAGCAGCCAGTGTGAAATGTGCTCAGCCCTTTCAAGCCCGGATTCTAGGCCATGCATAATCCCAGTGGAGTGGCTAAAAATAACACACCTGAGAAACAGTCTCAGGAAACCTTATTTCTAAGAACCATTTTAGGCAGTTTGGGCCCTTACGGAGTACACTTGTTTAATGCCCCTGTCACGGTGGCGTACATCTCCTTCAGCCATCCCTGTGTAGACCCCTCCACCCGGGCCTTTGTTTTTCTATTTATATGTCTAAGTAAACCTGCCTCCTTGTCCTTCCGCTATGCAGAAGCTGCTGCTGTTGGCCTGCCCTCGGGCCTCTCCTGACATCACACAGGCAAAACAGTTGTGTGAGAAGATTCCAGATCACCCCGAGCAAAGAAGGGAAGGTCTTCCTTTTCCAGTCCCTGAGAATGTAGATGTTTTGACACCTTCCTAATCCCATGCACAGGAAAAAGCTGAATTGTGTGTTCCCGGGACTGGATGCCACTTTGGGTCCCTGGCCAGTTCTTAGGAAGCACACTCACCCTCTAGGAATGGAGGATTTGTGTTTTAAAGGACCCTTAGAAGTTCTTTAGAATATGTTACTTTTTAAAAAACATCACAGTTCTGGGAACCACTCTGCCAAAAACTAGTGTGCTTGATGATCAAAGCAAGCTGGGTTTTGCTTCCGTTAGCATGGATGCTTTAATTAATCACGGCTTCAGGTTAACGACTCCACGTCCATGTCTGCACTCTTCCCCCGTTTCTACACAGAGAGGAAATAATTTTCACCCAAGTTATTTTATCTTATTTATTTTTAAGGCATCCATTCATGCTTGTGTTGGGTATGTGTGTTTACTAGTGTATGCACATGTGTGTACACGTGGAGGCCTGAGGTCGATGCTAGGTGTCTCTACTAAACTGTTCTCCACTCTTATTTTCTGACACAGGGACTCTCCCTGAATGTGAAGCTCAATGATTCAGCTAGGCTGGCTAGCCCATGAGTTTCAGGGATCCGTCTAGGCTGGCTAGCCCGTGAGTTTCAGGGATCTGTCTAGCCTGGCTAGCCCATGAGTTTCAGGGATCTGCCTGTCTCCCCCCTCCTTCCCTCAGGACTGTGGTTATCATCTGGCTTTTTACACAGGTTCTGGGGATCTGAACTCAGGTCCTCATGCTTGCAGGGTAGACACTTTACTAATTGACCCATTCCCCTGGCCCTATTTGTTTATTTCCTTATTTACTTAGGGTTGGTTTTTTTTTTTTTTTTTGAGATAAAGTCTCCCTTAAGCCTAAATTGGTCTTGAACTGACCATGTAGCCAATCATGACCTAGAACTCCGGATCCCCATGTCTCTTCCTCTGAAGGGTTGGTGTGACAGATGTGCACCCCCACGATTGGTTTTCATCCAATTCTTTACTCTCAGAACTTTGCTCTGCCTTCATTATTCCCCTCTTTTAAATTTCTGTTGGCTGCTCCCCTCTGTGTCCTTCACAAACTGCGGAGCTGTAGATCACCATGGCAAAGGTTAATAATGGATGAATTTCCGAAAGTTTTCTTTCTCGCTCACACAGATCACTGACTAATGGCTGCCCGTGGTGTTCTCTGGGAAGTGCCAGAAGTCAGAGTCTGGGTTTCCTGAAATGAATGTGATGATAGAGACAGAGGCCCATGCGTTCTCCATTCAGGAGGGAGGAGGGGTGCTGGTGAGCATCTGGAACTTTCTACTGTTGATTTCTTGAGATCATGTTTTCCTATTAGCTCATGAGAGAAATGGCTTCAGAGACTTGGTTGACATAACATACAGTAGCTGTGTTGTATGGACTATTCTAGGGCCATTCCTGGACCTCTTCAACTCTCTCATTCTGTTTCCCACTTCAACTGAGGTGTTTTGGGTGGTTCAAAGATGCTTGTTCTTGGAACAGACTTAGGACAAGGACACTCCATGGCCTCTCCTGGGACAAGACCCCAGGTTGTTCTGGTAAGAGGTCTGTAATGTGGGGACTCTGAGTGAACTGTCCTGTTTACAAGCTCTGCTGGAGGGATTTGGAACCCACTAGGGATGTGTCTTACCACCCAGTTCACAGCTAGAATTAACTACTTATTTCTCTGATGATTTCCTAGCTGTCTGCCTAGTTAGACTGTAAGCCACTGACGAGTGCTGGTTCCTGACTCTTCAACACTGTGCCCTCTGAATCTGGTACAGTGCCTCACACATGGTTCGAGTCTGTAAAAACTTGTTAAGCAGCAAGTAAATGGACATCAAGACTCTTTTGGCCCTTTGAAGTTACTCATGAAGGTTCCCCAAAGGCTATCTAGTCAGAGTGATGACTGGTCTGTGTGTCATTCTGGCCCCTCTGTGCATTAATGTGACCCCTTGAAAGACAAGGGATTCAGTTTGTCAGCTGCCTGCTCTGTATTCGTCCTTGAGTCACAATTCCTCTTTCCAGTCAGCCTTCTGAACAGTCTGTTCTCTCTCTCTCTCTCTTCCCCCCTCTCCCTCCCACCCTTTCTCTCTATGCCTCCCTCCATCCTTTTCCCTCTTCTTCTTACCTCTTTGAGAACATTCCTGTAAAGACCCTTTGTTTTCATTGCTTTTCCACGGTTCCCACCTGGAGGCCGGTACCACTGTCTCTACATCATCATGGTAACGTCATAGAGGCTCTCACAGTATTTCTCCCTTGCAGTTATTAGCTGGATCCCTAGTTCCTTGTATTTGAATAACCTCTGTTAGGAACTCCTCCTGGTAACTAGGAATCTAGACAAACCTTCCCAATCCCAGGGATTCTGGATGACAATTCTCATGCGTTGGGAACTCACTATGTGTTTAGTACTGCCCTGCCTTTTCTGTCCTGGCCCCTGACTGTTGCTCTTACCCTTCCTTCCAAATAAAATCACTAGACACTGAAATATGGAGTAGCTTGTGGAAGCTTGCACAGGCACATGTGTGGGCCAAACACCCATATATAAAAGATGTTTTATAGCAGGACACTTATAAAACTGGCCTCTGGTAACCTTTAGGACATATTAAACATAAAACCATCAACTAGATGTCAAGGGCCCTTCCTCTGCGATCCAGTACCTATGTGGTCATGCAATCTTATGCAAGTCCCAGATTTGAACTGCCTACCCCTAAATATTTGGATCTAATCTCTCATATTAACATATTCCTAAAAGGTATATGTTTAGAATGACTCTCTGACTCACAACAAACAAAAAGCCATTCAACAGGTACTCCATATTCAGCCTTTTTATTTTCTGTCCACCCCAGAACAGCCAGTTGCCATTAATAACTGATGTGTATTCATTTCTGTCCTTCTTTTCTTTCTTTCTCTCGTTCTCTCTCTCTCTCTCTCTCTCTCTCTCTCTCTCTCTCTCTCTCTTTCTTTTCTTTTTCTTTTCGAGACAGGGTTTCTCTGTGTAGTTTTTGCACCTGTCCTGGAACTCACTTTGTAGACCAGGCTGGCCTCGAACTCACAGAGATCCGCCTGGCTCTGCCTCCCGAGTGCTGGGATTAAAGGCGTGCGCCACCACTGCCCGGCTCTTTTCTTTCTTTTCTTTTCTTTTCTTTTTTTGAGACAGGGTTTCTCTGTGTAGCCCTGGCTGTCCTGGAACTTGCTTTGTAGACCAGGCTGGCCTAGAACTCAGAGAGATCCACCTTCCTCTGTCTCCCAAGTGCTGGGATTAAAGGCATGCACCACCACCACCACCCAGCCATTCTGTCTTTCTTGAAGGTAGTAGCTTAACCTTGTGATCTTCAAGGTGGTTGACATTTTCAATTAAGCTCTGCTCAGTTAGACAAGACTTCTCACTAAAGCTGAAAGGAGTTGTCTCCTACCCACATGTTACATAGATAATAATTATAAGTAATATTGAGACTCCATCCTTATGTAGCCATCTTTACAGCTGTAGTGTTTTATTTCAGGGAAGCGTCCTCCTGTGTGTTCACTTCCTCTTGAAGTTACTCCCCAGTTGGCCAGTAGGGGTCAGAAGACTAGCTTTCATCTCCTGCTTTTTTAAAAGGCTGGAGCGGGAGTAACTTTTACCAACATCCTGTCTTCTTTGTCCCTCCAAAAATGTTCCCAGGAACATAGCAACCAAATACTAAGGCAAAACGAGCCTGAAGTCGGACAACAAGCATAGTTAAAAATCTCAGTGTCACCATTTGCTAACTCTCTGGCCTCAGAGGAGGTCTCTTCTTTCCCTTCATGCTTCTTGATCCCTCTACACTAGTTTAATACCTTCAGAGCACTGGAGATTTAAAAAAAAAAGTATTTAAATGGCTTAGAACTTTGTAGCTTTGTAGATGGCAGTAGATGCTATTGCAGTTCGAGCGACCTCCTAGCCTTGTCCCCGTCCAGATATGACAAATCTTCCCCTTTGGCTTTCGCAGGTGTGTGGACTGAAAAACCATCATGGGCACAATCTCCACGTTGTTTGTGCCTCTCCCAGGCAAAGCATTTTGCAGGTGTGGTTACCACCTCACCGCTCCTAGGGTAGTTGCCTTGTGGTTCTCTTAACAGCCAAGGCTACAGCTAGTGATTTTGCTGAATAGAAATGGGAGCAAGGGGGATTCTCCCAGAATACATCAGGGCAAGGTCAGGTGCTACAGCTACCTGCCAGGTAAAGGAAACCCCTACTTTCCCAAGGAGCTGCTCTTGGAAAGAGGCCGGGAAAGCACCTGGGCAATGTCCTTAAGGAAGAGGGGATATGAGCATATGAGATTATTCCATGAGACATCAGGATTCTGAATGAGAGCATTCACATTCTACCACATAGGGCTCTCATTAGATTGGTATTTTTCCTCTAAGGGATCCTGTGCTCTGTAGATCTGAACATGTAAGGACAGATGTCCACCATGGCAGTTGGTTAGATTATGTCTGAGGAGGACCACTACTTCACAATAAGGTCTTCCCATCAGGATAGCAAGCCTGAGCGATCTGCCATGAGTGCCAACGATCCACAGATTGGCTGTTTAAACAGAAGAGTGTGTTTCTTCCTCTGCCCACTTGTAAATTGTAATGCAAACGGTTGCTTTCCACCACATCACATCAGAGGAAAGTCTGATTATGGCACTTTGTTAATGGATACAATTAAGGTGTGCACCTCATGTTCAGCATATGTAGCTTCTCCATAATTCAGTTTTAGTTTTGTTTCAATATGGAGCTGGGATGCTGGAGGCTTTTAGCTTCCTTACCAATGTGGTCCCTGGATATGATCCACTCATTCTCTGGTCATCATCCCCACACACTCTAAGAGCTCTCTTCCCCTGGTTCTGCTGGAAACTTCTGTCCTCCCCAGTGGTTTCCCTGACATGTGGCTGTGTCTCCTGATACTGCTTTCGGTTGTGTAGGGGAACACTGAGTATTTATGTTTGTTGTCTCTTTCCAGTTAGTCTGTAAAACTTTGTGGATTAGTTTCTAGTTCACTTCTGTGTTTTGTGAAACTTCAGGCCCTTGTCTTGTACACGGTGAAAACTTGAATGTATATAAGGTGTGTGAGACACTCTAAGGACCCCATTTATGGTGCAACTTCTGAGATCAGTTATAATAATGGACCTTATGGACCAGGCCCCAAAGTTGCAGCTGGAAATAAATGGATGGCTTCTGGTCTTCTGTAGACTGGATGGGAAGTGGGACAGGCAAACTCCTTATTCAGGGATCCGACACTTACATCCAGGATGCTGGGGATGCCGGTTGGAAAGACCCTAGTCCCATCTTCAGCACACAGGGATAGAGTGCCTAAAGTTGATACTCAAGGCAAGGTCCTGAAAGAAGAGGAGGTTCGGAAAGTTATTGACTAAAGATGTTGGAACGGTACCTCTCAGTGTGATAACAGTAGGAGGCGAGGACTTTGGGAGGTAAATAGGCTTACAGGAGGTGATGAGGGCAATATCCTCATCATGGAGTTATTGAGTTTATAAGAGGAAGTCAGACCACAGCTTGCTTGCTGGCTCTATGAGGATGTAGCATGGAGGCATCCATCTGCAAACCAGTAGAGAACCCTCACCAGAACTGGACTCTGCTGGAGACTTGAGCTGAAACCTCCAGTCTCTAACGCTTGGCAACTTCTGTTATCTGTCAGCCATCCAGGCTCTAGAACTGTGTATTTCATTATGGCAGCTGGAGAAGACAGATGGTGCTAACGACAGGGGCAGCATGCCTGTGTTTGGGACACAAAGAGCAGCAAGGCCCTGTCCTGGAGGAGAAGGAAAACGCTCATTTACCACCCCTAAATAGCTTATCTGGCTGAGTGTGCAGGAAGTGATGAGAAGGATGACATGTGACATCTCATGGGTTGTCACGACCCTGGAAGACACTCAGATCTGTGTTAGGATGCTGGACCCATTTCTATGAGAGTAAAATAGAGCTAGCTGTCTTGTTACACCACAGGATGTATTAAGATGTCAGGATTTGATATCGCCTGGGACAGGGTCTCATGGCAAAAGAAAGCGTCAAACAAAACAAAAGCTTCAGGAGCGAAGAGCAAGGCACTAGAGTCAGGACTAACACCCGCTTCAAGGCTGTATGCAGCCTTACCGTTTGAGCATCCCAGGCCCACAATGGGGCATTATTCCCAGGGCCCTGACTGGCAGCAAGGAGCCCTGGAGGGTCCCTTGAAGTGAAAAGGAATGTTTCTTGAGTGGCATATTGAGAAAGCACAATGGCTGGGAGCTTCTAGGGGCAAAGCTTTAGGCTCTCACTGGTGGGTACCTGATGAAATACATCACAATGTGTCATTGAAGTGTGGAGCCTCACAGCCCCGTGGGGTCACCTGTCCCTCCCCCTGCTCAGGCAGATCATTCCTCACACTCTCTTTCTCAGCATTTTGACCAGTGGCTTTGTGCACCTCAAGCGATGGGGCTTCTTCCACCTGCTCCCTTGGGAAGCCATTCCGCACTCAAATAGAGCCAGCTCCTAAGCAGGTTGTCCTGATATTCAGCCCAAGTTTTCCTTTCTGTAATTACATCCCATGCCTCTCTGCTCTACCCCTTTGCGTGACCCCGAACAATTCTTTCCCTTCATCGGTGTGCCTACACCCTTGCTTGGGGAGTGTATTTGATCCTCCGCTCTTTTTGTCACGCTCTAGCCTTGCTTATTCCTGGCTTGTGCTGCGGGAGCCCTTATGAGCAGCTCCTGCTGCTCTCCGCTTTAATCCTCGTGGCTCCCCTGCTTTGATTTCTGTCCAATTTGCCTATTTCTTTCAGGGGTACTGAAGAGCCCAGAATGAACCCTAGGCTTCCTCACTATATTATTTATTAATCTTTTATATGGAAGATCTTCTCAATGATGATAAAGCAGGTTGGCTGGAAAATAAGAATCCCTTTGAAAGACAGAGTTGATGTGAACTCCTGTGATCAGGACTCTGGGCACTTCAGAGAGAAATGAGTTTGCAGTCCCACCACCCAGCCCTCTGATATCCAGGCAGCTGTACTTCCTTGTACTGTGGAGGGCAGAGGAGGCTGGGATTTAGGGCACAGATGGATCACAGTGGCCCTCCCCAGTCAGTCTCTCTCACCCAGCCTGTTCCCCAAGGCCAGACTCTGGGTTGTCCCTCAACAACCCTTTGACCCCTCCTCCTCCTCCTCCTCCACAGTTGGTATAACTGAATGGGAACGCTCTGACCTCTCTCTGAATCAGCTTGGTATTTTCACCCCACTTGTTTCTATGGCACTTCCTTTTCTCTGTTTTATTCATATACCCCTTAGTAAGCTTCAGGTAGAACCTACCCTGGTGACAATATTCTATTGGGGGAAAGGAACCATCGTAATTAAAATCACAAGACAGAGAGTTCTGGCTGGCTTGCAGTTTCCAGTCCAAAGGAAGAGGACAGCAGATGGACACAGGAATGCAAATGTGCTGAATGATGGGGGGTGGGGGCATGAAGAAAGAGTAAATTGGAGTCCATATGCATTCCCATCGTGCACTGTGAGCTTGAGAATGTAGGATTGCCAGGCATGGTGGTGCATGCCTTAGGAGGCAGAGGTAGGCATATCTCTGTGAGTGCCAGGTCAGCTTGGTCTACACAAGGAGTTCCAGGTTAGCTGGGGCTACAGTGAAACCTTATCTTGGGATCATTTTTAACAGAGTTGATTTAAGGGACTGTCCACATAGATCAGTAGACAGGAGAAACCAAGACCAAGGCAAGAAACATGGTTACCAAGGCGTCGGGTCAAAGGCGATCTTTTCTTATAACCCACATCACCTTCACTGTTTAGTATTCACAGAAAGCAAGAATGGAATTAGCAACATGTTTTGTAGTGGGTGACATTCTGGGGGTGCACACAGACACGTGCTACTCTATATATGACATTAGGAAGAGGTTGGGGAACCAAGGCTCTCATTTATCATGTAAGAGAACCAGTGTATGTATGGGGGGGGGGTTCCTGGGGATTGAGCCCAAGGTCTCACACACTTGGAAAAGTGTTCTATGACTAAGATACAAGCCAAGAACTACCGAGGGCAGATACCTTAGAGAATGGTTGTCCAGAGCAAAGAGCACTGCATAATAATGAACATGAGTCATATCTGGAAAACCTCTGGGCATTTGGGCAACTTTCAGTATCATTTGGGCATGGTTTTGCTTGGGCGTTTTACTCAGCATGCGCCTAGGTGATCATTTTGTTTGTTTAAATGAATGTATGGCCACCACTTCGTGTATTTTGTGTTCTTGAGAGCCTGAAACATATTCTTTTGTGTAAATGGTGTCCAGCTAAGAAGATGGTCTCAGTGATGAGACCTGTGGACATTTTCAACAGTCACTAAAGGGAAGGAAATAATCTTGATTTTTTTCATGTAACTGCAGGGATTCAGGGGTGTGTGTGTGTGCATGCATGCATGTGTGTGTGTGTGTGTGTGTGTGTGTGCAGCAAGAGCCTGCCTGTAGCATATACAGACAGTTCTGCCAGCTGGTTTACCCTGGGTTTCCATAGTCTTAGCTGAGAGTGGGGCAGAAACACCTGTGCCCATGACTCCAGCAAGGTCCACTGGGCAAGCTGGGGGAGGGGGCATTCTGACGCTTCAGCAGGCACATTTGGGTCAAATATCTTGCCTGTCCCCTCAGCGCCTTGGTGCCTGTGGGCTGTGTTTCTGGGGCTCACATTAAGTGAGTGTACCCTCAGGACACAACCTCTGAGCAGTTATGGCATGTACTCATCCTCTAGCAAATCCTTCCTTCTTGAGCAGGGCATCAGGGGAAGGGCAAGGAGCTGGCCCATTCCTTTATGGAAATAAATACTAGTTTCAGTTTCCTTTTCATTTTTAAAAAATTTATTTATTATTACCGTGTGTGCGTGTGCGTGTGTGTGTGTGTGTGTGTGTGTGTGTACATGTGTGTGCCACCGATACATGTGGAAATCAGAGGAGTATTTTGTGGCATTGGTTCTGGCTTTCCACCTTTATGTGAGCTCTGGGGATTGGACTCAGGTTGCCAATAAGTCCATGTAAGTGCCTTTACCGGCTGAGCCATCTCATTGGCTTGTGTGTTTTAACAGGTTAAAAAAAACATAAAGCATAGGTCCTGCTTTGAAGTGTGGTTGTTATACCCAGGGTCATTCTACTGAAGGAAACTTTCTCTCTTCCAGCAGCTATCAATTGCAAATAGCTTCTTGGCTTGAGGTGGGTGGGTGGATTCCATTTGTGTGTGTGTGTGTGTGTGTGTGTGTGTGTGTGTGTGTGTGTTTTCCAAGAGAGAGGACAAGAGGTTGAGTGGGTGAGTGGGTTGAGGGAGGATCTGGGAGGAATCAATTAAAACATATTGTATGAAATTCCCCCCAAATAAATAACATGTAAAACTTATATAGTAGCTGCTAACCTTAGATTCTGTAAGCAGCCAGCATTGGCTGCTTCCTGGCTCCTCCTCTGTCACACAGGGATGATAATGTCTCCCTTGTAGATTGTCACACGCAGAGTTATCTACAGAAAGCATTAAGCCCAGTGCCAGGCTGCACATTTGTGCAAGGGCATTTAGTCAACACTAGGTACTAAGCCTTGAGCGACACACCTCACCAACTGTCTCATGTGATCTTCACAGCAGCCTACTCACACCATGGTGGTTATTTGACTAAATGACTCACAGGGCTCTAACTCAAGTTTGATGCTACTGACCACATAGGGGCCTGTCTGGGAGTTGGCATTTGAATGGCTTCTTGGAACTATGGAAAAGCTTTGAACTTCATAGTTGGGCAAAGAGTGAGGGAAAGGTTACTTGTGTCCAGCATGAGGATGTGCTTTCCATAGTGGAAGTAGTTCCTACCTTCCCCTCTCTGTTCATGGTCTCCCCTTTATGTCTCCATGAAGTATCATGCTGTGCAATCTTCCAGGCAATTTTAAGAGCTCATGTCTAGCCACTGTGGAGTTGCTGCCCTCTGAGTTGGTAGTGTGTGCAAAATATACCATCCCACACTGGTGTTGCCGAGGCTGAGTGAATGAATGAGCTCATGAAAGAACAGCTTCACTCCTTAGATGTACATGACTCTGGAGTATGAGTCAGCCTCCAAAAACCATTCTAGACTGTCTGCTGCATCCTCCTCCTCCTCCTCCTCCTCCTCCTCCTCCTCCTCCTCCTCCTCCTCATTTCTTGGGAATCATACTACACACACACACACACACACACACACACACACACACACACACACACATTCATCTGCCCAACCCACATGAACATTCTCCTTTGCCTGTCTGCATTGGGTGTGGTGAGATCTTCATGACACCCTGCCTTACCATTTCAATGTGTTGTTTTCATCAGTGTGATGAACGCTGAGGGAAGGTGGGCTTTGTTTCGGTGTGATTTAGTAATATCAAATAAAAAGAGGGTCATGAAAATGTAGTGAGTACAGATTCTCCCTGTATGCAGACTTAAAGCAAAAGGAAACATGGTGGTCATTAGAAGCTTGTAAAGGTGCCTTGTTCTTGGAGCTACGCAGATTCAATTTATTTGTTTAGGAGTGTTTACCTTCAAATACGATGTTAGGGCCCTACTCTTCGTGCTATGCTGTGTGAGGCTACTTAGCTTTTCCATACCCTTTGAGAGATAAGAAAAGGAACCATCTGCTCAGGGAGGGTGAAGTCACTTGGTACAGGGACTCTTACAGGATTGTGACACCAGCCTGTGTCTATTCTAACCTCTATTTCTTCTCCCCATGGCTTTTCAAACAGGCAAATGAATCCACAAGTCCCTTGATGAGTGGTTTAAGTTTACTTAATTTACTCTCTTTCAGGGAAGAAAAGTATTAGTTTTCTCCGAGTCCCTCAAAAATCTATTTCTAGTAAGAATATGATTGGGGGCTGGTGAGATGGCTAAGCAGATAAAGGTGCTTGCTACCAAGTCTGACAACCTGAGTCTGATCTCTAGGATGCTCATGGTGGAAGGAGAGACTTGACTCTCTCTCTCTCTCTCTCTCTCTCTCTCTCTCTCTCTCTCTCTCTCTCCTACTCTCTTTCCCTCTCTCTCCCACCCTCTCTTTCTCTCTCTCTCCCTCTCTCTTCCTCCTTTCCTCCCTCCCTCCCTACCCCTCACACACACAGTAAGTAAAGAAATGAAAAGGAATGTAATTGGGAATGTTGGGCAAACAATGTATTGATTGTCCCATTCTCAGCTGACAAGGTAGCTTGTATTGTGTGTCTCTTCCCATGTCTTCATTTTTGTGGTAATTATCTTAATCCTTCGGAGGGGTGATGGCTATCTTGAATGGTGTATTTCCACCACACAGTCCAACTTTTCCTCCTGTCTTCTTTTTTCATAGAACGTATTTTCAAATATTCCTTTAGAAAAACATTCTCAGTGAAAAAGTTAAACTGCACGTCGAAACATTTTTATTTTTCGAAATTGAAATGTGTTGATAGACAGTTTCTCACTGATTAGGATAAAAACAAAATAGACGCCAAAGCCACACATGGCCTAAGCCCAAGATCAACCCATTTGCCCTAACTGGAAAACAAAGATGGCTCAGGAAATTCCAAAGGCCCTGAGGCCAGGGCATCCATCACTTTATAAAAGAAGCCACCTAAACATATAAGGGACATATCCACGCCTGAATGCCCCAGGCTGGCCTGTGGAATGACTTGAGACTTCAAAGTTTTCCTCCGTTCTTGTGTGAATCTTAAGGAGGCTTTCTACTGGTCAAGGTTACTTTGGCTGTGAAATATGGGGAGTGTCTTTTAAAGGCACGATCTGGGAGTGCCGTCCTGAGGGGCTTAGCAGTAAGGTAGTCTCAAAGCTCCATGTGCCTGAATAGTGATGAGCTTCATCTAGGAAAAATTGCCTGGATGGTGTTATAAATTATATAATGGTTATTAATTGTAATGTTACCATTGCATAATTAAATCACACTGTACCATTCCTAATAACATCTCAGAGCACCCTCCAAAAGATACATTGTTGGATTCTTTTTTACCTTTAGTATTTAAACATAATAGTTTAATGATGTATAAATATTAAAATCACCTTTCATCCCACCTTTCAGAGATAGTTACTATTCACACTTTGGAATCTTTTTTTGTCCCTTTTTTTGATGCATACACAAAAATGCATTAAATCTATGTGGACATGTTGAACATGCATATATATACACACACACATATATATATACATACATATGTATATATACAGACACACACATAGATATATGTTTATACATATGAAGCCTAATGTCATATAATATTCTATCATGTGACTACAGCATCATTTAGTAAACCAATCTGCCATGTCAGATGTTGAAGTTTTACATTTTCATCATGGTCCATCATGCTTTGATGAACATCTCTGATTTCTTTATGAACATTTCCTGGCAGCACACGGACAGAAGCAAAGGATGTGAGTATGTTTAAACTTTTGATGCAATGCTAAAGTGCTTTCCAGAGAGGCTATGCCAGCTACGGCTCGCTCCACAGCCATTGTTTCATTCATAGCGTGCTCTTTGCGCTGTCCCTTCCGCATCTTCTCATGTGTGAACAGCTTTGCCATTTTGCCATTTTATTATGGATCTGCTAAAGTGAAGGTGGCAAAAAGTAAAAAAAAAATATCCAAGAAGAGAGGCTGAAGTTTAGATTCCAGGCAGTAAACATAAATGGACAAATGCATCTGATTCTTCCCGGAGCATCCTCTCCTTAATTTGTAAATGAGACACTGTTATATCTAAAGAGGCTGACAACAATTCTCTGACTCCTGGAGCATTAGCTGCCCCTGAGCTTGTGTGTGTATGTTTGTGTGTGTGTTTGTGTGTGTGTGTGTTTGTGTGTGTGTGT
>CABHPH010151028.1:44537-55275 GCA_902168325.1 Peromyscus nudipes | reverse complement strand
TCTGAGCCACCTCTGCGGCTCGCTCCACTTCGCTTCTTACGGCTTAGCGTCTGCCGCGCCGGGTTTGCTCTGACCACCCAGAAGATTGTTTTCAGTCACTCGGACTAATACATCTGAAATGAACATTCTTTTAACGGGGAGATATATTTTGACTCAGGGTTCTAGGCCACCAAGGCAGGGAAAGCAGAGGGAGGCAGCTCCCTTCGTGGCAGCAGGATTGTGCGGTGGAAGCTGTTCACATGCTTGTCCATCCAGAAGCACAACAGGAAGTAGGTGCCCATTACAGTCTTCAAAGGCCCGCCCTTAGTGATCTGCTTCCTCCAGAAAGACCTCTCCTCTTAAAGGTTCAAAAGCCTCTCAAAATAGCATCACTAGCTGGAAACCAGCCACTTGAACTTTTAACACTAGTTACTCCTATACAGTTCTACTTTTCATAAGAAACACATATTGGCTTTTACAATATATCTTTTTTTATGTGTATGGGTATTCTGCCCACATGTATGTCTATGTATCACTTGTGTGCCTAATGTCCATGAAGGCCAGAAGTGGGGGTCAGATGAGCTGTAACTGGAGTGATCTGCCAATGTGGGTTCTGGGAATCAAATCCTGGGTCCTCTAGAACGGCCAGCACTCTGACCACTGGTCATCTTTCCAGGCTCCAAGCACTTAATAGTTTTTGTTAGAAAAAAAAAAGTAACTGAGGACAATGGATTGTTTTTCATTAAGATGGTATCATAGCTTGCAAATTTTTAACATACACAATAAAAAATAATGTATGTCCAGCCATGCATTTAATAAGGATGTTTGGACCCATGATGGACTGGAGAGAGGGTGGTGACCCCACACAACTGTCCATTAGTGACACTGGCTGCCCCTTTTCCCCCTCCCAAGACACTGTAGCACTTCCTGGCAACACAGAGCTCTGCGGCTCTCCTGTGCCTTTCTAGCTGGCTCCAAACCCTCCTGTGTGCTGCAGGAGTTCCATGACATCACGGCACATCTGGCATTGCTTCCACATTCAACCCGACTTACTTCACACACACACCCCCCGAAGTGTAGGGTGTTTCTTTAGGCTGCTCTTTAGGAGTGAAGAACGGGAATCGGTTCCATGTAAATTTGTTCCTCCATTATCAAACTCCTCAGTGATCTCAAGTTTCTAATTTTGCTAAAATAACTATATTATCATGTAATTTATTTTTTTAAGTATTTTATTTTATGTGTATGTTTTGTCTGTATGTACTTCTGTGTATCATGTGCATGCCTGGTGCCCACAGAAGCCAGAAGAGGGCATTGGATCCCCTGGGACTGGAATTACAAACAGGTGCCATGTGGGTGCTGAGAACCGAACCTGGGTCCTCTGGAAGAACAGCCAGTGCTCTTAATGACTGAGCCAGCTCTCCAGCTTCATTTGTGCAATTTAAAGATAATTTTTGCCTAAACTTATTTAAAAGTTGATAATTTATTCGGAGTGGGTGTGTTGTGTTAAGGGTTAAAGGGTCTTGTGCATGTAATGCACACCCACTAAGCTATATCCCTAGCCCGAATGCCTTTTGTTCTTCCCAGTGTTTTCTGATTAATCAATTATAAAACATCCCAGGATCTTAGCCAAGCTCTCACAGTCTGTTTATTTGTTTGTGAAGCTGGGATTGAACCAGGGCCTTGCACATGTTAGGCGAGCACTCTACCGCAGAGTCACACCCCCAGCCGTCTGTTTAAACCGCCCTGGTCCTCCAGCTCACTGCAAGCCTGGCCTTCCGTGACCCACTGGAACGTCCCTCTGCTCTGGACTGAGAGGGAATGATACACTGTGATTTGACTCGACTCTGGGGCGATCTCTTCTTGCAGCTGTCACAGAGGGAGACAGGAGCCCTCAGACTGACAGCTGGAGTTGGTTTACAGTGTCTCTTCAGTTAGAGTACATTTCATTTCTTGCACTTGAAGGCATTTTTGTTGTTATTGCCACTGGAGAAAATCCCTTCCTTGTGTCTCTTCTGCTAGTCCCATGTGCTTCTGGGACTCAGCTCTGCCATGAACAGCGGCAGTGGCTCCAGCTGCCATTCTTTCTATGCACTGTGGCCAGGCAGTAACTCTCGATAGAGACAGATCCCAGAAACAAGTAAACTATTACTAACTAGTGAAGAATACATTGTCCAAGCTGGAAGAAGTCCACTGTATCTTGGGGGTGGGACATAAAAGCCAATAAATGTGCCAGTGTGTTCATTCCCTCTCGAGCTTTCAAATCCGTAGGATAAAAAACCAGGGAGGCCACCATCGTTTCCTCTCGATTTTCTGTAGCTCTAACCAGCAGCAAATTCTTGTAAAGAGCAAAGATGGCATCTCACCACCGTGGTTAAGATTCTACACACACCCGGCGGTGGTGGCGCATGCCTTTAATCCCAGCACTTGGAAGGCAGAGCCAGCTGGATCTCTGTGAGTTCGAGGCCAGCCTGGTCTACAGAGCAAGATCCAGGACAGGCACCAAAACTACACAGAGAAACCCTGTCTTGGAAAGCAAAACAAACAAACAAAAAGATTCTACACATGACTCAGACTAAAACCTCCAAATTGCAGAGACTCCAAAAGAATCCTGGACCTTTCCATTTCTACTTACACACACAGTAAAACAAAATTAAAAAACAAAAATGTAATATCAACATACAAAGCCATTGTGGGAGGCCAGCTCCCACTTTTTCAAGGGTTCTTATGAGGAGGAGAGAGGGATAAGAAAATATTAGATAGAAAGATAGCAAAGAGAAGAAAGAGAGAAACACAGGATAGCTTCGGGAGGACCTGGGTCAATACCCAATGGCCTTTTCCACTTATTCAAAAGGACTTTTTATAACAATGCCAAGGGGCAGGGCAAAAGACCTCCCCCTTGCTAGATCAAAGCACCCCACACAGCCAAGTGTAGACCCTCCAAACACCTGGTAACCATGCCGGTGGTCAAATCATCCCCTTATGCAGTCCTGCTGGGTAAAACAAGCTCAGATTCTCAGACCCTGAGTAAGTTCTCACTAGGAAACTTCTGTGGGTCTCCACAATCCATTGGTAAGATTACCCCAAAATCCATGCAGCACCAAGTAAGACAGAATAGAAAAGAAGGGCTGGTTACTGTGTATTCCCGCTGGGCTTTTCTGGGAAGATGGGCAAGCCACACCCACATACTTGCAGTAGGGAAAGTGTAACTGTATTACCTACACAACCTGTGTTCCTAATTCTCAAGATGCATTCGAAACTGACATTCTTTCTTAGAGAAGGAGAGAAGAAAGAAAGAAAACCAAAAACAACAGAAGAAATGAAAAGTAAATTGCAAAATAAATCTGTATGCAAGTATGTCAGTAACTGCACTAAATGTAAACGTACCAAACTATTCAAATAAAATACAAAGATCACCAGACTGAATTAAATAGACCAAAACCTGATGATGTACTGGACCAAGACTCAAAAGACACAGCAGAAATGCAAAGATACCTAGAGCTTTAAAAGAAAGGGTAGAAAATATTCCATGCAATAAAGACCTATATATAGTGTGTCTACAATATCAAACAGACTTCAGAAAGGAAAAAATAACAAAGTAACCAATTAATCACAAAGACAAAATCTTAAATATTCATGCAACTACAAAACACATGAAGCAAAAAATACAGGGCTAAAGGGTCAAATCAGGAACCCCAGAATTGTAGCTGAAAAATGTATCCCCAGTCTTAGTAACTAATACAATGACTAGATGAAAAAATCTGTTATGGTATAAAATATTCATGAGCCACAATTTTAATTAACTGTATCTAAGTTTATAGTTTTAGAACATAGTCACCCAGTACACACCATAGTGTCAAACAAAGTGTTAGGACTTCAAACTGATTTAGTAAGCATCAGAAGATTGAATTAAGAAGAAAAATATAAAATCTCTACATATTTGGAAATATACAATTCAATTATTTATGGGTCAAAATTGAATATTTCCTTTGGTCCTCTATCTTGCCAATAATGAGATAATCACCTTCTATTTTCTCACACATTCTTTTGTAGATAGTCTATGTATTTTAAAATATGTACACATCCATTCTTATTGTGTAAATGCAAGTGTTTTGCTATGGCCTGCTTGCTTCACTCAACACATCGTTTGGAAGTTCTTCACATAATTCCATTTATTTGGTGATGGTTCCACTGTAATTGCACAACTGAACCATGTAACCAATTTTCCACTGATGATTATGTGTTTTGCTACTATCGGGAGTGTAATTTCTGGAGCCAAAGTGTGTTTATATTTAAAATGTGTTCAAAACTTCCAAACAAATCACTTTCTTTAAAGGAAAATTGTTTATATGCCTGTGTGTATTACCCGTGTGCGCAGGCGCCCACAGAGGCCAGAAGTGAGTGTCAGTTCCCATGGAGCTGAAGTTACAGGTGTTGTGAGCCACCTGACATGGATGCTGGGAACCAAAGTCCAGTCCTCTGGAAGAGCAGCAAGCATTCCTAACTGTTGAGCCATCTCTCTGATCCTGCAAAACACTTTCTTCTAAGTTGTACCTATTTGTATTCGACCTAAAGCATCTGACCTCGAATAGCCTTTGGAACAAGTGAGCCTGGGAAAGTCTTACAGAGGGAAAGTTAGAAGGGTCTTACTGTGACACTACCACCTGCACACACCTCTACCCATTCTGTGCAGAAGGGCCCTGGGTATATTCACACTGGGCTGTAGGAACACAGTCCAGCATGAGAGCTTCACCTCACTTGAGGTACTAACCTCACCCCTGCCATTGAATTTGGGAGTGAACTCTGCCTCTTTCTTCCTCCAACCCACAATGCACTTTCCCTCCTTGAGGTGGGGTTTTGCATTGTAGTCCAGACTGGCCTCAAACTGGTCCTCTCACCTCAGCCTTCCTGGTGCTGTGCTTTCAGGTATGTACCACCGCACCCAGCCTGCATCATGTTATTTATTGATGGTCTGATTTAGCTTGCAGTGAAAATTCTAAATTTGGCTCAGTCTTCATTACAGGTGCGATAAAAATTCAAGGGCAAAATTCCAGAACCAATCTTGGCCTTGTTTCTGGAATGTTCTCTTCTTCCTGGAGGAATATTTTGTCAACAAAAGTGAGTTGTTTTAAGTCCCTGATATGTAAAATATTGCCAATCTGATCCCAGAGGAGATGCTGTGGGCTCTTACTATTGAAATCAGTATTATCGTAACCAATAGTTAACTGCCTGGGGTAAGTGCAGTAGGATAACCTGTAATCATGAATGTAAATAGACTTTTTAAAATGGGGAACTGATGTTTACTTCCTGTTAAATATTTGGTATTACTGATTTCCTTGGTCTTGTCCCTTATTATTTATAATACATTCATGCCGTCTAGCATATTTAATTATACATGTATCTGATTTACTCTCAGGTTAAGAATACACAAACCTCCTAAATCAGAGTGATATGTGCCAATAAAAATTGTTGAAAGCACAAATCTGGAATATAAAGTTCTAGTGAAGAAAAGCTTCAAGCTATTTCATAATTATCCATAATGCTTGATTAAAAACTGTTTTCTTTAATTGCTTGTGTAGTTAAGTCAATAGATAAATGGAAGAAGGAAACTAAGGCAGTATATCCTCTATACAATATAACCACTCCTTGTTGTAATGGCCACACAGTGATCAGGGGAGAGCGACGTAGCATGTGGTCCTCTCATGACGGGGAATTTGTGGGAGGCAATTCTATAAGCATGGAGTCTGCACAAAAGAATAAGACTGGAAAAAGTTCACCCTACAGCTGCATTTGAGAATTATCACATTCCCCGGAAGACCTAATGTAGGTAGCAGGCCACGGGAGTCTTGGATTAAAAGTAAAAGGGAAACACTAGAAATTTTTTAAAAATAAATAGTTAAAGTAGGAGATTTTAACAAACTTCCTTCTTTAATAGGTCAAAGAGAGAGGGTTTATTCAGACTAGAGAAGAAATTAATAATGAAAAGTATATATCTATAAAAAAATTAACAGCCCAAGTTGGAAAACTAAAAATCAAAATAACTGATAGTTATAGGATAAAAATCATGAAGTAAAGTACGAAATTAAAAAGTAACGGCGAGGAAAATGCACCATATCAAAACCTGTGGAAATGCGCTAAGATGTGATCTAATAATTAAATATTTTGCCTTAAGCACCAGCAGTTTAATTCAAAGGGCTAAGAAGAAGCTGAGGGGGGTCAGTTTAAAATGTCCAAAGGTATAAATCCTTCTAAAAGTCCATAAGCTTAGAAGTCAGCACACACAAGCACAAACAAGAAAGAAAAAAAAAACAGTAATTTTTTGCAGCTTTTTGAAAAATAGCAAACCACTGCAAACAACTTCAATACGTACCATTAAGAAATAAGCAAAGGCAGTGTGGGCACATCGGTGTCCTGGAACTACGTGAGTCCATTTCAAGGAGGATGTAAGGGACACAGTAGCAATGAGGACACAGACCACATTATAAAATGATGGCTACCGTCGAACACCATTGATAGAGCATTCCAACACCAATTAATTCTGCTTATCTTTATGGCTGAAAAGGAACCTCTCAAGATCAGAAAGTATGGATGAGAAAAAGATGGAGGTGAGAGGGACCCTCAGAGGGAGCTGGGAGGAGTCTCTGGCCAGGGCTTTCTCTTAATATCCCAAGGAAAGTGTTGGGATTTGTTAAATCGGGCTCTTTTCAATCTTGCCTAGTATTATCTGTATACCAGAGGTATTTTGTAAGTAGTAGGAGCATTTTATAGAGTAGATTATCTTGTTTGAACTGCTTGTCTACCATATACCACCTTCTTGGTTGTAATTTTTGGCCCTTGCACTCCGGGTCCCCCTACCTCAGCCACTGGAATGCTGGGATTGCAGGAGTGAGTCACTGCCTGGCTTTCGTTGGCTGGCATCCATCTGAAATGTATGAATGGACTGGAGGAGGGCTCAGAGGCTGAGCACTTGCCTCCTTCGTGTGAGGCTCTGGGTCCAATCACCACAGAACGAAGCAAACATAATAAAATAAGATGAAACATTAAAGGTGTGATGCCTAAGCTCGCTACCCGCTGCTGCTATTGGCCGTAGCTGTTCAGTTGCTAACCTGTCCTCCTCCTCTCAAGGCACAACGGGGCGGAAAGAACACGGCAAGGCTGATGGCAGCAAGTGCTTTTCAACTGTGGAGGAAAAAGCAGAGTCTTTGGCTGATAGGCTTTTAATTCTATCAACAGCTCAAGCTAAATAAATTAAATGCAGGCTCCATTGTCAGATCCCAGGCCCAAGCAGGCCTCTCCTAATACGGAGAAGCAGGCAGAGGCTGTGGCGCTGAGGGTCTGCCCCCTCAACAGCCTAGCAGCAAAGCTCAACCATGTGGTTCTCATCAAAGCCCTCAGGAGGGTGTTTTGCATTGTAATCTAAAGAGACGAGCCTAGATTAAATGCAGGCTCCGCACACAGACAGTTCAGGATGCAGTAGACGTATTTCGATTGTATAACACATGTAGTCATTTCTGGTACATACATTGGATTTTTACAAGCCTGTACAGAATCCATAAAGAACCCAGCCCTCTTTTTATCCCCTTCCTGGCAAGTCTTTGTATGAAAGTTGACATTTACCCACTGTGTTGTACGAACCGGCTGTTGTGACGTCTGACGGCCTATAGGATGACTTGGAGGTCCCAGGGTCAAGACCCATCAGGCAATCTATCCCAGCCTAGGAAACCCCACCTTCACTGCTGGAGACCACCTACTGCCTTGCCTAAGCAGCCCAAAGAGAACTCCTGAGGAACTGCTATCCCAACCCCAGGGTAGGGACACATGCTTTCTTGCATGGCAAAACAGACTTTTCAGACTGAGTTAGTTGTGCGTCTTGAGAGAGGCTCATGGCCCTGGATTAGCTTTATGAGCCAAAGTAACCTCGGGGACAGAAGGATCTTACTCAGAGAAGGAAACTGATAACAGGAGAGAAGGGAGAGGTGGAGAGAGGAGAGGACCTCCAAACAGTAAGCTCCTAGCTCAGAAGGCAGAGTCCTCCACCACAGAGAAAGGAAGTATCCCTTCCTAAAGACTCTAGGAGTGCAACCCTGCTACTACTTGAATTTGAGGATATCTGGCCTCTAGAACTGTGTTGTTTCAAGCCACTGAATTTGTGACAGCTTGTTACAGCAACAGGAAACTGATAACCACTCCCACAGTGAAAAGCTCCCCCATGCCCTGCATCCCCAGCCCAGTCCTCAAAGTTAGTATTTTGGTGACTAGCTACTAGAGGACTATGGGAAATCCTGTCAGGTTTTGCTATGCTGAATGCACAGCACCTAAACTGATTTTGAGACCTGATGTGAAAGTCTCTGAGGCCACAGAGGGAGATGCTGTCACATCAGAAAGAAGCATAGGAAGAACAGAAACTGCATCCACAAGACAAGGCTAGGCCACCCAGTGAAAGAAAGCCACTTTCACTCTCCCCTTCGTATCTGCCTGATGGTTGCTGTCTGCCTCCCTCCACCGTCCATGTCTTCCCATCCTTCCTTGATCCCTTCCTCTTTAAAGACAGGGTCTCCTGTATCTCAGGCTGGCCTCCAGCTCATCTTTTACCCAGGATGACCTTGAACTCCTGATCCTTCTGCCTCCACCTCCCAAGTGCTGGATCACAAGTATGAGCCACCAAGCCAGACACCTTCCTTGTCTTTCCTGAACTTCCTTGGGACCTACATCCTCTTCAGAAAACCAATCATCTTGAACTGGCTGAAAGAACTCACCCTTCACGCAAAGGTTCAGACATCCATATAAAACACATCCGAGATCCACTGGGTATCTGAGGAAAAGCAAGGCAGGAAAGAGCATTCAGGGAAACCGCTTGCAAAGCAAACTAACATGACTTGGTTAATGCCTCGGATAACCTCAGAGACACAAGGTGAGAGAAGATCACGCCAAGTCCACACGCTTCTATGTATGAGCTTGAGGAAGGAAATGAATGAAGGCTAGGACAGGAACCCGGAGTGCAAGTGGAGGGGTTCTCCAGAGTTTAAAACAAAACATAACGAAATGGTGAGAAAAGGTGAGCAATAAAGAGATCAGATGTAAGTATCACCAAAAGCCAGAAGTTGTCGGGGGAAGGCAGGGCAGATGCATTTTATTGACATTTTTTGATGAATTCAAGTAGCAAAGAGGGAATGAAGAAAGAAAGAAAAGGAAGGGGACACGGAGGGAGGAGGAAAAGAAGGAGAAGTACAGGGGTGAGAAGAGGCAGAGAGCAAGCACAGAGTTGATGAAGGAGGTGACCTGCTGGCTTGTGGTTTCTATTGCTGCAACGAAACACCATGATCAAAGGCAAGCTGGGGAGGAAAGGGTTAATTTGGCTTACACTTCCACAGCACTGTCCATCACTGCAGGAAGCCAGGGCAGGAACTCAAACAGGGCAGGAGCCTAAAGGCAGGAGTTGATGCAGAGGCCGTGGAGGAGTGCTGCTTCCTGGCTTGCTCAGCCTACTTACAGAATGCAGGACCACCAGCCCAGGGCCGGCACCACCCACAATGGGCTGGGCCCTCCCTCATCAGTCGCTAATTAAGAAAATACCTTACAGTCGGATCTTAAGGAGGCATTTTCTCAGTCGAGGTTCCCTCCTGTCTCTAGCTTATATCCAGTTGACATAAAACTAGCCAGCACAACGACAGACATCAAAGTGGACGAACATGTAACTACGTGCCAGCAAGAAACTGACCATGCAGCAGTGTTCTCTCAGAAAGCAAAAAGGAGAGGGCTGGAGAGATGGCTCAGCAGTTAAGAGCTGCTCTTCTGGAGAACCCAAGTTCAAGTCCCATCACCTACATGACAGCTCATAGTCATCTGTAACTCCAGTTCTGGAGGATCCAACACCCTCTTCTGGCCTCCAGGGGCATTAGGCATGCATGTGGTATACAGGCAGACATGTAGACACAATACCCATATACATAAAAACATTTTTTAAAAGAAGTCAAATAGAGAACCTTACCATTGTGAACATTTTTACTCTCTAAACATATTTTATTTGTGTTTTATGTGTGGATGTGTGGGTATGTGCAAGTCATGGCATGCATGTGAAGGACAAAGGACAACTTGCAGGAATGCTTTCTCCCCCTCCACCATGTGGGTACTGGGGATTGAACTCAGGTAGTTTTTCAGATTGTTCAAATTATGAGCTAGGCATGTAACAGACACAGGTTTTCAATGTTCGTGCAAATATAAGCTTACCAGTTTCAAGACTAGGAATAAGATGTATAGCTTCCAAAACCCAAAAGTATTTTAAAGGGACCAGAAGCATGAGGAAGGAAAAAGAAATAAAAGGAGAAAATGAAAACACTTCACAGATGGACACGAAAGGGCAGTTAGTCGAGCAACGGGCACCACAGTACACAGTCAGCTGCTGCAATAATGATAAACGGGTTAAACCCAGAAAATAAAAGACAGATTCTTAGATGGAGCTAAACCGAAACAGAAATGAAATTCCATTCTATGTGGTTTACAGAATATATAAATCAGAATGACACAAGAATTGAAAGCAGTAAAGTGGAAACTGATAAACTTGAGAGATGTTAGCACTTGGGGACTATTAATGTCAAGCAGGATATAATTAAAGCAGTGGATATTTTGTTGGAAAACTACAAAAGAAGTGCTTTCTTTATAATAGGGAGAGACACTCTCCTAATCGCCGTGAACTCTAAAATTGTCATTCCATAAAATGAAATTAGCAAAAGAAGAAGTCATAAAGCAAGGCTAGAACAGTAAG
>CABHPH010151028.1:0-44137 GCA_902168325.1 Peromyscus nudipes | reverse complement strand
TCTCTCTCTCTCTCTCTCTCTCTCTCTCTCTCTCTCTCTCTGTCTCTGTGTGTGTGTTCCTCACTCCACCTTATATTTGGAGACAGGGTCTTTCACTAAACCTGGAACTGATTGATTAGCTAGATTACTTTTGGCCAGTGAGCCCCCGGGCTCCTGCTCTATTTCTCCAAGTTCCCAGCTGTTTAGTGAGTGGATGCTGGGGATCCAAACTCAAATCTGACTGGGCTATCTTTCCAGCCCCGTGTTTGTATAACCATGTCTTTTTTTTAGTAAACAGGTTTTAATCTGGATGCCTAGTACTATGTGTTGAGTCGTCTGGGTGCACATGTGGATAGGCACGCATGAATGTTTGCACTGTGGACGGCAGAGGACAGTCTCAAGTTCTACTCCCCAGTTGTCACTTCGCTTTCTCAGAGTCTCTCATTGTCCTCAGGCTTACCAACTAGGCGACACTGACTGGCCCATCAGAGCCAGGGCTCTGCCTGTCTCGGCTTCCCCAGCACTGTGATTATAAGTGTTACTGGGCATTTTTTTTTTTAAATGTGAGTTCTCTCAGGGCTGCAAGCACTTTCCCAACCGAGCCGTCTCTCCAGCCCTGGTGAGTGCTTTTTGGATCCTTCCTCGGAAGTCTTGGGTAATCCAGAGGTTACAACAGTATTCCAAATCAACAGCATTCCACACTCTTCTAAAAGCGTCAGTTTTTGCTCTTCTGTTTCTGATCAATCTGTTTCAAGGCAACTCTGAAAGTACGTTTTACAAGTGATTGTGAAAGGCCTCCTTCTGTTCAGCAGATGGTCTTAGAGCCTTTCTCTCCACAAGCCAGTTCAGTTCCCTAGGCCTTCCACCGTGCCACAGAAGAGCATTTGGTCCCTTCACACCAACACTCCATTCCCTTGACTTTAGGGGTCCTCTCACTTGGTAGCTTGTTTTATTTTTACTAAATCTAGGCATTTCTCTTTTGCTATGTATTCAGTGTATTTCATATACATTTTATTTATTTATTTTTATTTATTTATTATGTATACAGTATTCTATCTACACACCAGAAGAGGGCACCAGATCAAATTACAGATGGTTGTGAGCCACCATATGGTTGCTGGGAATTGAACTCAGGACCTTGGGAAGAGCGGCCAGCGCTCTTAACCTCTGAGCCATCTCTCCAGCCCCATATAAATTTTATAGTCATCCTGTAAATGTTAGAAAAAATAAAGCCTGTTGGGACTTTTGTTTGGATGGCTGTAGCTGTAGCTGTCCAGACCAACAGGGGAGAACTGGCATCTTGGGCAATCCTGAGCTTCCCACAGTCACTTTCTCTCTGTTTACCAGGCTGCCTTCATTTTCCTCAGGAACACTTTGCAGTGCTCAATGCGAAGGACCTGCACTCTTCTACCACATTTATCACTAATGCCATGGCTGTGGCCTGTTGGAGATGCACTCATCACTTCATTGTCCAATTGCTTGCTGCTAGTAAACAGAAACAAATTTGATTTCTACACACTGATGGGATCTTGTATTGGCTCCCAGCTTGGTGAATAATCTACGTAAGTGCTCTCTGTAAATGAGAGCAGCTTCACTTCTTCCCACACAGTTTTTATGACCTTCCCCTCACGCGCGGCTCTCCAGTATAATAATGAGAGCATAAATGAGGACAGAAGGCTCCCCACCACTGATTTCAGGAGGCAGTGACTCACGGTGCTCTTATTGAGACACCTCTATATGTATCTCTTGAACTTTCCTTACAGCCTTGGCCTCCTCAGAGCTGAGATTACAGGTGTGCCTCCCACCATGATGTGAGTGTTAGAAAACTA
Organism: Peromyscus nudipes; assembly: GCA_902168325.1. Taxonomy (NCBI): domain Eukaryota; kingdom Metazoa; phylum Chordata; class Mammalia; order Rodentia; family Cricetidae; genus Peromyscus; species Peromyscus nudipes. The sequence goes on along the minus strand of CABHPH010151028.1, from coordinate 42,329 downwards.
AGAAGTTCCCATTTGCCAGGCAAGGCAGTGCACACCTTTAATCCCAGCACTCAGGAGGCAGAGGCAGGCAGATCTTTGTGAGTTCTATGCTAGCCTGGTCTACATAATGAATTCCAGGCCAACAAAAGCAATACAGTGAGACCCTGTCTCAAGCTAAACAAAAATGTAAGTTTTCATATGTCCTAGTTTGTCTTATAATGCTGTGATAAACATCACAACCAAAAGCAACCTGCAGGGATAGGGGGAAGAAAGACTTTATTTCAGCTTAGAGGGAATAAATAGTCCATCACTGAGGGAAGCAAATGCAAGAAGCGATCGCCTCCACCTGCATAAAGGAGACTGATTTGTAATCATGTCTTTCTCAGTTTTTGTTATCAGGATTACACAGATCAAAATGAAGGTTTTTGGAAAGCAGTGGATTGTCCTAAAAGTATTTCAGTAAGTTTAGTATAAGAAATTATTCTACATATTTTCAGAAATCACTGATATTATCCAGGCTGGTCTCGAACTCACAGAGATCCACCTGCCTCTGCCTCCCGAGTGCTGGGATTACAGGCGTGCGCCGCCGCCGCCACCACCACCCGGCTAAGGTTTTCTTTATAGGACTATATTATACGAATTGCTGTTGTGGATACAAGGCATATAGTTATGCATAATTTAAAATATACACTTTTTTATATGAGGAAGAAGATATTCCTTTGTACCTCCCACATACCTACCTACCACTTGAGTGCTCTTCATTCCTTCTATAACTCCAGGTTTCCACCTGTCATCACCTGGCCTCAGGAAATTCCTGTAGGGCCACAGTGTAGGTGTGCTAAGAGAAAAGTCCCAGCCTCCATTTATATCAAAGCTCCTCTTTTCAGCTCATTTTGAAGGTCACTCTAGATGAATATATGATATCACTTTAGATGGACATGCGATGTTACTCTAGATGGATATACAGCATCACTTTAGATGGATATACAATGTCACTCTAGATGGATATATGATGTGGGGTAGACATACTTTCAAGTTTTATTTAGTAGCTCTTTCATTACCTCTGGCATTCATCATTTTGATGAGAAATAAGATATTATACCATAAATGGGTTTTCAAGATTTTCTCTCCAGATTTTGATTTTAGAATTATTATACATCTATGTGTGGCTTTCTTTGCATTTTACTTCAGCAAAGTTCTCTGAATGTTCGTCTTGAGTGTCTGTTTATAGACACTGAGTTTGTAATTACACTACGTCTGGACTTGCTCAGTCACTGCACTGTCTACCTTTCTCCATCCCCATTCTCCTCAGTTGGGACTCAGATCCCACATTCATTGCACATGGTTTATCCTGCAGGTCCCCGCCATTTTGCTCATTTTAGGATTTTGTTTTCACTGTTCCTCAGGTTGAGTCCTCCCTACTGGCTAATCTTCAGTGTGCCGTTGTTTCTTATCCTTATTGGAATTTCTTATCCCTCAACTAACCCATGGGATGCATGTTCAGAAAACACCCTATTTCACACTCTTATTTCTGAAGCCTAATTTGATTCCTTTTATCATGACAAACCTCTCATGTAGTGATCATCTGAGTATTCATTATGGGTGTTTTTCCTTTAAGTCTTTGAGTATATTCACAACAGCCACTTTTGAGGTCTTGTCTGCTAACACCAGTGTCCTCTCAGGGTAGGATTCTTGACTGTAGATATATGTTCTTGAGTATTCACTTTCCTCATATATTTTCATTGTATAAAAGAAGTGTTGGAAGGTGAGACCTTCAAGGGGTGTTTAGCTCACGTGGGCTCAGCACTAAGGAGTGGCACAGGGCCACCATCACAGAAGAGACATTGTCCCTACAGGCATGGGTTCCTTAGAAAATGATGATCTGGGGCTCTGCTTGAGAGTCACTTCCTCTCTGTCTCTCCCCTCCCACCCCTCACCCCCCACCCCATGTTGTGATACAACAAGAAGGTCTTGTCAGACAACTGGACCTCCCAGCCTCCAGAACCATGAGCTAATAAATGTCTATTCACTACAAATTATCCAAACTGCGGCATTCTATTATAAATTAGATATCATTGCCAAGTAGAACTTACCCAAGGTGTGCAGGCAGGTTCAACATAAAGGTGGATTCAAAACTAAATAAATGTAACTTAACACGTGAGGAGGCTAAAGAAGAAAATCGCATGATCACATTAATAGTTACAGAAAAACATTTTATAAAATCCAACATTCATTCATAATGAACTTTTCTGCAACTAGGAATATAAAGAAAACACCTTAACTTAATAAAAAACCATATCCAAAAATATACAACTAATATGATCCTCAATGACAAGAAAATAGCCTTCCCCAGAGACCAGGAAAAATACAAAGACATAGTTTCAAAACACTCAACATCAGACTGGAAGCCCTGGCAAACTCAGCAAGAGCAAAAAGAGACATTGGATGATGATGATGATGATGAAGATAGATAGATAGACAGACAGATAGATGATAGATAGATAGATAGATGATAGATAGATAGACAGATAGATAGATGATAGATAGATAGATAGATGATAGATAGACAGACAGACAGATAGATGATAGATAGATAGATAGATAGATAGATAGATAGATAGATAGACAGATAGACAGATAGATAGATGGATGTAGATAGGTAGATGACATGGTCATCTATGCGGAAAATCCGAAAGAACTGATGAATAAAAATCAGGATACAAGATTTACATAGAAATGTCAATCACTTCCCTCCACACCAGTAATGAAGTCACTAAAATTTAAGTTAATATGTCACCATTTACACCAGGGCCCTCTAAAGAACCTTAGACATAAATCTAAAAAATGTACATAATATCCATATGAGGAAAGCTACAAAAGTCTGATGAAAGAAAAGAACTAAGTCAAGCAGGAGATACTCCCTTTTTGTGAACATAAAACCCTCTGCATCACTCAGTTATCAGTTTATCCCAGCTTAGAGATTCAGTATCATCCTAAACCATGACTTAGAAAATTATTTTCTCGACACTTTTCAACTGTAAAGTTCGTGTGGCTAGGCAAACCAAAAACAAGGGAACTGAGCACATTGGCACGGCCTCACTCTAAGATATCTCAAAGGTGTTTGAAGTGCACGCCTGGTGATGTGAGCTCAACCCCCCACACCCACATAAAGAGGGAAGGAGAAAACTGATTCTCACAAGCTGTCCTCTGGCTTCCACATATGTGCTGTGGTACACACACAATGATAATAAATACTTTCTAAAATCTTAGGCTACTTTGTACTGAAGACGATGCAATATCAGTATAAGATTACACCAATGGACCAGAAGGAAGAGGTTAAAAATAAACGTAGGCCGGACATGGTGGTGCATGTCTTTAATCCCAGCAGTCCAATCTCTTGAGTTTGAAGCTAGCCTGGTCTACATATCAAGTGCCAGGATAGCCAGGGCTATGAAGACAGATCCTGTCTCAAAAAGAAAAAGAAAAGAAAACCTACATAAATATAGCTGACTGGTTTTAGATGAATGGCATGCAATTTAAAAAATATCTTCTCAAGAAATGGCAACAATTGGACAACCACATGAAAAGATGGTTGTAGACACCGACTTGATATCTTTTTAAAAATTATTTATTATTCTCTTACATATTATAACTCCACTGCAGTTTTCCCTCCCTCCTCTCCTCCCAGTCTTCCCCACCATCTCCCCTCTCCCCCAGATCCACAGCCTCTCCATCTCCCCTCAGAAAAGAGCAGGCCTCCCAGGGACAGCAACCGAACACAGTATTATATGCTACAATAAGACCACAGACCTGATAACCTAAGAAAAGTTAACTGAAAATGAATTGCAGACTTAAAGAAAAGACATGAAACTTCTAAAAATATTATGGGAGAAAACCCAGATGACTTTTGATAACCCAAATAATAGCATTCATGAGAGAAAGAAGAATACTCTAAACTTCATTAAAGTTTATATATTTTTCTTCCTGCAAAAGAAACAGTCAAGAAAATGGAAAGATAAGCTCCAGAATGGGAGAAAAATCTCATGAAAAACACTCAGATAAAGAACTGTTATTAAAAAATCTGCAAAAAACTGTTACAACTCAACAATAATCGAACAATACGACTGAAAAACTGGCCCAAGGATGGTAGCATACACAAAGACAACAGGCCAACAGAAACATGGTCAACATGTTACTGAAAACTGTGAATCTGCAGGACAGAAGGCAGCAGTCACACCCACTAGAACGCCGTTATGCGACGCACTGACAGTACTATAGCCTGGCAAGAAGGCGGAGCAAGAATTCTAGTCCCCTTCAGTCAGTGAGAAAACAACATGCCCAGCCATAGCATGACAGTTGGGTCACGTCTGGTGTTTCTCCAAATGAGTTAAAAGCATATGTCTGGGCAAACAGCTTCATTCATGCATGCTAGCATCTGGAAGCACCAGAGATGTTCTTTCGCAGGTAAGCACACACATAAAATGTGGTACAACTGGAGGTTGAGAAAGAGCCAGAGAACTTAAAGACAGATTACCTGGCAAAAGAGGCCAATAGGAAAATACTGCCACTATCTCAGGATATGGTAACAATACCCATGATTGCCAGGCGTGGAGGCAGAGAGTGGAATGGAGAACGTTCAGGACAGTGCAACTGTCCTGCATGATGTTACAGAGACAGATAGATAACATTAAACACTTCTCAAAGCCTAATGGAAACTGTGGAATTTGATGGGTAAGGATGTGTCAGTCTGGGCTCACCAATTATAACAAGTGCATCACACTGCTAGGCAAGGAAGGGGGTGGAAACTGCTCTTGCAGCCTGATTTTTCTGTAACCAAAAAAACACAAAGTGGGGAGTGGGGGTTGTAACTAGTCATTGCTGAAGGAAAATTAAAGAAGTAGGAGTATCAGCAATACAATGTAAACTTTATCAACAAAACCAAGATTTTTTCCTATTTTTAAAATTATTTTTTCATATAAGATATTTTAATCATATTCTTTGGCAAGTGTGATAAAGAATGCTAGTGGAGGGCCAGACGTGATCTTTAATCACTGCAGAGACAGGCTTATCTGTACTATCTGGATTAGCCTGCTCTAAATAGAGAGTTCCAGGCTAGCCAGAGCTACACATGAGACCCTGTCTCAATAAAAGAAAAAAGAAGGGTGGTTTTGAATGCCAGCCAACAAGACTTCTGGGCTTCCTAAACAGATTCTAACATTGAAACACGCTCACACCAAGGCTGCCTGTCACGGCCCAGAAACAGTCATTAGCAAGGGAAGGGGAAGAGGTAGGGGTACACGGCCAAACTCTGATGAGGTGTACAAGGACAGAACTGCCTCATCGTCTGAAACATTTGGAGAAGGAAGCTTGTTAGAATGAAATATGTTCAATATACTGGAGTCAAAATCACCCAGCAATTCACTTTAAAAATCTGCTAGAATATGAAACACGATTTTTAAAATGCATTAAGTGTTTCCAGAAAAGCTCTCTCCTCTCACAAAAAGAAGCCTGGTATAATCTCATTTTTAATCTTTAAAAATGGATTTCATGGACAAGTGAAATAATTTCAGCTCCTAAAGTAACTCAGTTTTACAAAACACGGATGGAACCCTCATTTACCTGGGGACGCCTCTATCGAGTCCTCCAAAACTCTCTAAGTTGCCCATGCTTCTGTAAGCAATCCTACACAAACTCAGTGGCTCACCAAACCCGAACCCCAAACCCTGCACAAACAGACAAACACTAATCACGCACCACAGAGAGCAAGCCATCCCCTCCTCCAAAATGCAATGTTAATTGTGTTTCCTTTAAGTTAAGTCCCTCTCTTGAGACGCCTGTCACTGACTTCAGCATCAACAAGCCGCTGCAGAACAGAAAGGCCCAGCGCTAACAAAAAGGTGATTCATAGACGGGCTTCACCAAGAAGAAAAACAACAGAGTCACAGAAGAAATCCGGCAACAGCAAGCACGCACTTGTAAAAATTCTCAGTTGGACAGTGTCTTGGGCTGCTTTGAACTTGGCCTTCACCCGGGGCTCACTTGGGTTATGAACAGCTGCCGCCACCTCCTGGACGGCGGGAAGATCTCCTTTAGAAAGCATTCTGCCTCATGTTTGCCCTTCCTCTTTTTCCTTCTGTGAGCATTTGTGGGTGCGTGGTGGCACATGTTCCTGAACACGTGTGTACATGTGGAGGCCAGAGGTCAACCACCCCTGCTTTTGAGACAGGGTCTCTCACCAGCATGGAACCTGGCAATTAGGCTGGCCAGCTGGCCAGTGAGCTGCAGGATTGTGAGCACCAGCCACTATGCCCAGCTTTTTTCATGTGGGCTCTGGGTACCGAAGTTAGGTCTTCATGCTTCTATGGAAAGCCCTTTACCTACTGAGTGGCATCCCCTGCTCCTGCCCTTTCTCTTTTATTGGGAAAATAAAGAGTTCATGACCATGGCATGGATTTCTTTAGAAAAGGCCAACTCTTCCTGGTATATGATTTCCCTTTGAGTAACAAAGTCAAGCTTTTCATGCCACCTCATCAATAGCAGTGATCCTTTGTTTCTGCGTAGAGCTACATAAATTTAAATATTCATTCTACTGTCACGGCCACATAGCACATGCAAGGGAAAGGAATAAAAGTTTCTTCTTGGGTAACTGATCATTACATGGATTTAGACATAGCATCAGCCAAATCCTGCTCCTGACTGTACAGAAAAATATCCTGACCGGACAAGCTGAAGTTTGCCCTTAACATACACTTTACAAAGCTCATAGGTAAACTTCACTGTGGAGAACAGCAAACTAAAATTGACTCTGACACTTCCTGACCATCTTCTCTGCAACATCTCGACAGCAAAAATACTGTCTTTCTCTGCAGACGCGCCACAGTGTAGGGTGGGATCCAGAGCAACATCAATGGATAATATGTGCTTTTCGCCGAGGACATTGTTAGTGGAGATTCCAGTTGAGTTTTAAACAGCTGTTCTATGTCTTCTCTTTGAATACTGCAACCAAGTCTACTCCCTTGTGAAGTCCATTATAAATTTGAGTTGTAATTTTCTTTCCTGCCTTTGCTTCTACTTAACACAAGAAACTCAGTAGAGCTTGAAAGCAAATCTAAATGCCTGGATTCATATTTTGCTTCTCCTCCAAAAATGTTTCAAAAGGTGGGAGAGAAAAATCAACATTTACTTTAAAATTTATTATCAAGGCTAGTTTATACAAAAATTTAAGAAGCCTTCAATAGGGAGTCATGCCGTACACATGTGATTTACACATGTACACATATCCACACTCCAAGTAGGACTTCAACAGTTGGTCTTCATATTGCACTCTATATTTATACTAGTTACACATTTTACAAGATGAAAATTATACTAAAAAGGTAGTAAAACAGCAGAATAGTTTCGGTATTACCACTAGATTACACACATAGAAGCCCTGAGTAACTAAACTAGACAATGATAAACGACAGAAACAATGAAGACTAGATCTGGTATATTTTTTCATTCCTTTAGTAACACAGAGCTATCAATCAGCTATAAGCTGAAATAAACTCTTTCCTCCCTAAGTTGCTTTTGGTCATGGTCTTTTATCACAGCAATAGAAACCATAATTAAGACACACATACACAAGCTTGCCAGATGAACTGCTCTTGATCTTGGCTGCTCTATGCAAAATAATGACCAAAAAAAATTAGCCAAAACAGAACCAAATCAAATTCTTAGCCAAGAAATCCTTAACAGTTACCAAAAAGTACCAAGGTATCATGTTTCATATTCTGTAACTATAACAATTATAAACTAAATTTACAGTATGAAAAACAACTCTAGGGGAAGTAAGTTCATACAACATGAAATTAGATTGACTGTTGAAAACAGTTCCCACTCATAAATATAATTAAAGCTGATATTATGATTAAAAAAATACTAGACACTAAAATGTTTAGAACTGGGTGCAGAGAGGTGTGCCTGTAATCCCAGCTCCTTGGGGGACTTAAGCACAAGAGTTCAAGTACAGTCTGGAGCATTACAAGACCTGTTTCATAGGTAAACTATACACTAAGGAAAATATTGTTTAAACGCTTCTACTATTTAAAAGGTATGTTAACAATAAACGAGTTATATATGCAACTGAAGAACTTGAAATAAACACAATGTCAAAAGGAAATCATGGAGAATCCAGCTGATGGCTCAAAAACCACACTTATTATACAAAAATGCTCACAGATTTATTTCTACTAACAAGCCACTGACCAGAAACAAACATGTCTTACAATAAATGAATGGCTGAACCTAACTCTGGTACTGCACTACCATAAAATACTGCTTCTGGGCAGTGAAACAATACTGCTGGTACATCTTGGATGGTTCTCAAGGGCTTGTGCTAAGTGATAAGGACTTATCTTAAAATGTCACTGTGTTGGTTACCTTTCTCATCACTGCAACGAAGTACCATGAGAGAAGCAATGTAAATGAAGGATAAACTTTGACCAGTGGTGGAGGGTAGAGAACATCACCTCAGGGAAAGTGTGGTGACAGGAACAACCCTGTGGATGAGTGTATGACAGCAGGTTTCCACCTCTTGAAGAACAGGTCCCAGAACCAGATTGAAGCTGTGCTGGCCTGTAACCCAGCTTCACCAGGCAGGCCCTAACCCAAGAGGATTCCATAACCTGCACCAACTGCTAGGGACCAACCACATATGCAAATACATCAGCTTGTGGGAGGCATTTCATATCATGCCTCAACAATCATATGCCATGTAATTCCATGTATCCAATCTTTCAGTACTGGTGACTGAACCTAGTTCTTAGCACAGGCTACCTGCTGTAGCACTCACCAACATCTTCAGCCTGCTAAAGATTTGAAAGCTTTGTAAAGATTTATTCATTACAGGCCTTCAGCACTGGAGCCAGCAACCAGCAATCTTTGCTTCTACACACCTGTCTTCTCAGCTTTTTTCACTCTACCAGATGCTTCCCATCAACACACATTCTGTAATACTAGCCATCTTAATATCTGTCTAGACACAATTACCCTTCCATCTTCAGCTCCCAAACTGTCTTCCACTAATGCTTCAATATTCCCAAATCCAAACCCACATTTTCTGTTCTTATGTCTCCCCTCTCAGCAGCCAGGGACAAGCAGGCTCTGGAGCCATAGTGCTGGCTGTGAGTCACCTGTGAAGACATGGGTGAGTTACTGACTTCTTGGTTCCAGGGTTTCTACATTTTTTTTTTTAAACAAGGAGGATAAGAACACTATTCTGATGGAATGAGCAAGGGTTCCGGTAGGATTCCATGGTTTCTTGTAGGCAGCACTTTGGAAGTATCCACCAAGCTGTCAAGGCTCCTCTACTGTTGGCCACTGTCATGGCTGGTTGCCCTTCAAGCGTTCTCTTCTATTGGCCCACAGGAGCAACTCCTCAGTCACCCCCGAGAAATGTTCAGGTCTTTGTCTCTACTCTGTGTCCACACATAGGTCAGGTAGTTTTTGAAACAAGTTCCAGCTCACATTCTTTCTATGACACATTTGGTTAACCATCTTCCCAGTCACCTATTCTTACAGAACGTCTTTATATTTAGTGTGTGTGTGTGTGTGTGTGTGAACACACCACACCCATGGAGAAGTCAGGACAACTTGTAGGAGTCAATTCTTTCTTTCTACCATGTGAGTCCTAGACATTGAACTCAGGTCACCAAGCCTGGCAGCAAGTGCCTTTCTTTACCCACTGAGCTACCTCACTGGTCTCTTACAGAACTTGTATGTCACTGGAGATAGCAATGTGCCCAACCTATAGTTCCTAGCTTCCTTTCTAATTAGGTGTGGCTAGGTGGCTACCTTCCAAGGAGTGATATGCATGGGAAGTTTCATTTCTCTAAAAGGAGTGAGCCCTGTAAGGCAGTGTGCTAGCCTCCTCTTCCTGCAGGATATTTCTCATATCCTGCAGAATACGAATATGAGAAATAGAACTCCATTTTCCTGCAGCAATATAGACATGGAGTCTTCTTGAGGATGAAAACCTAAGGATGAAGATGGCCGATGGGCATCACTGAATCACCATTTTGGCCTTCTCTTATAGGATAAACTCTCACATGTTCAACTGATCATCTTGAATTTTGTTATATACAAAAGAACCAAGTGACAAAACCCTTCTGTATAAAAACCAAACTCTACCTGGTTTACAAAGTCCATGTGGTCTAATTCCTACTCACTCCCATGCTCCAAAAACATAGCGTCAGGCTGTATCTGCCTTGACCTTATCTTAATTCAGTCCCTCTTCCCAAATGCTCTTCTCCCAGATTTATGCACAGTAGGCCTTTCCTCTGTCATCACAGTCTCAGTTGAAATGCCATTTCCTCAGAGAAGACTTGTTTGAGACTATCCATGTGGTATTTTCTCCTACCCATTACTGTTGTTTCCAGATAATACAATTTGTTTACCCTGAGCCAGGCAAACAGGAAGAATGAAATAAGCCTTTGCTGAGCAAGTCAATGCATTATGGCATTTCAAGATAATATATTTTGTGGCATGCTTTGTTATCAGCTTGGAAGAAAACAAAAACACGCCGGGCGTTGGTGGCACATGCCTTTAATCCCAGCACTCGGGAGGCAGAGGCAGGCGGATCTCTATGAGTTCGAGGCCAGCCTGGGCTACCAAGTGAGTTCCAGGAAAAGGCGCAAAGCTACACGGAGAAACCCTGTCTCGAAAAAACCAAAAAAAAAAAAAAAAAAGAAAAAAGAAAACAAAACAAAAACACAAATTCTAGGTTCATTACATACCTCGAAATATACACAAAAACCAGTAAACAACTATGAAATAATAGGAGCAAATTTGTATGTATTTGTATACTCTTGGGATGAGATTATCCTTTTAAAAATTTATTTATGTGTGGGTATATAGGCCTGTGCATGCCATGGTGCTTGTGCAGAGGTCAGAGGGTAAGCTGGGGGAGTTGGTTCTCTCCTGCTATGTAGAACCTAGGAAATGAACTCAGGTTGCATGCTTAGAGGCAGGTACCTTTATTCCCTGAGCCATCTCTCCAGCCCAGAGTTACCTTAAGGGAAATCCAGAAACTGTAAAGATACACACACACACACACACACACACACACACACACACACACAAAATGCAGAACTCTGCTTGATGATGGTTTTTCTCAGGAATGGGAAGATGGCTCCACTGTAAAAGGGCCGGCCACCCAAGTATGAGAACCTGAGTGCGGTTCCTGATGTAAAATGCCAAGAGAGTTCACTATCATCTATTACACAAGTGTTTCGGGGAGAGAGGTGTCAGAGAGAGCCAGATACCTACAGCTCTTTAGCCAGCCAGCCTAACTGAATTAATGACCGTCAGGTTCAATGAGAGATGCTGCCTCAAAAAATAAGGTGGAAAGCAATTGAGGAAGATGTCTGCTTTCAACCTCTGGTCTCTATACACACATGCATGCATATATGAACACACACACACACACACACACACACACACACACACAATCATAAACAAAAATAAAGTCTCCTCATCAGTATGGGAGTACAAATTCCAATTTGAATTCATCTTTAAAAATGTATTAAAATTACCACATTTTTGGCTTAAAATTTTTATGTAGTATTCAGTAGGGGGTGGTACATACCTTTAACCCTTGCACTAGGAAGGTGGAGGCAGACATAGGTACATTTTTGAGTTTCAGGTCAACCTGGTCTACATATCTCCTCCACCTCGGCAGTCTTGGAGGGTTGAGATCCATTCTATGTTATTTACTACTGAAGAAGACAATGTTTAAGAGTAACTGGGCCAATACAGATGGCCAAGGGTATAAGGATGCCTCCCAAACACAGGCATGACTATTTGCAAGGTGAGCCAGAGAAAAGGTAGGTGGTGGTAGTGTGCATTGGAAAAAGAAATCTGCTGAATAGTAACCACAACGAACATGAGTAAGAGCTTAAATAGAAGTACCCAACTACAGAGTATTCAATCTCCCTTGTAATCAAAGAAATACATATAAAATGCCATCATTCATCAAGCTGAGTAAGAAAGAAAAAAAATGGTGGTGGTCTGAATGAGAACGGCCTCCACAGGCTCATATATTTGAATGCTTAGTCCCTAGATGTGGAACCATCTTTGGGAAGGATTAGGTGTGGCCTTCTTGGAGGAGATGTGTCACTGGGGGTGAGCTTTGAGGTTTCAAAAGCCCACACCAGGCTAAGTGTCACTTTCTCTGCCCGCTGCCTGTGGATCAGGATGTAAAGTTCTCAGCTACTGCTCCAGCGCCATGCCTGACTGCTTTCTGCCATGATAATTGCAGACTAACTCTCTAAAACTGTACACAACAATTACATGCTCTCTTTTGTTAAGAGCTGCCTTGGTCATGGAACCTCATCATGGCAATGGAACAGCAGGGCAGTAGGAGAACTGGGTGGACAAAAAACAAACAAAAAACTTGCTAAGTATTTCTAGTAGACTCAAGAAATAATAATAGAAGCCTAATACCTGAATACTAAGAAGACTTCTAAACCATAATACCTATTTTTTCTTATGACCCTTAGAAAATACTCAGAAAAAAACATGCACCCAAACCACATTTCAAACATATTGTGGATCTGAATAAGTCTATGATAGCAGCAGACGGACAGCCACTGGTGCACAGAACACTTCAGTCCCACACTGAGGAGACAACTATGACTCTTGAGTATGCAGTCCACAATCAAGTTTAACTCTGTGCATTTCACTAGAATGAATCTTTGCACAGCAACTCAATTCTTGAAATATCCTCACCCACCCAAGTTTTGATTTTAAGCAAAAGACCATTTCCAAACTGAATTTCTTTTTTATGCCCAATAACAAATAGAGAGCGCTGGTGCCGTAAGTCTTTGTATCTTTCCTAAGTCTTGGACCTTTATTTCACCTGCTTTGCTGCCTGGACCTTTAGATCACTGACTCCAGGGAGAGCTTTCTATCTATGGGATTCATTCTACAAATAACAGGTCTGAAATACTACTACATACAGCAATGGAATGTGAAGAAAAATGGGCAAACTCAGCTCAGTTGTGTTAAGCTGCTAGTAACTAACCAGTGAGGAGATCAGGAGTTCAGGTGCAGTAGTGAAACCTCCTTGACAGGAACCCCACTGCATCACTGAGCATCATGGGACCTTAGAAAACTGCATCACATACCTGTTTGATCACCTTCCTCATTAAAATGGACACCTGACATGGTGGACACACACACAATCCAAACCTCTAAAGGATGCGGCAAGGGGACTGAGAGTTTGAGGCCTGTCTGGGACACACAGTGAGACATCTCAAAAAAACAAATTACAACAAAACAAACTAAAAAAAAAAAAAGAAAAAATGGGCACAATAGGCAAATACCATGAAGTTAGACAAGGCCTTAAAAGACAGTTCGGTTTGTAGTATGGCAAGCACCCAGGAAGCTTCCATAAATGCTCACTACTACTCACTAACTAAAAGATAATTCAGTAGTTTAAGTTTATGCTGGTTCTCCTAAAACTCAAAATACCTAATAGCATGTCCTAATAGCATCTGCAAAGAGCTCAAGATTTCTTCAAGTAATTCTGAAAAGAATCAGCAAAACTGTTATATAGGTGCCTGATTTTAGGTATCAAAGTGGTCACTTAAAAAACCTTCACTATGAAACACTAATCTTTCACCACACAGTGAAATGAAAACCACATTAATGTATCTGAGTCCTATATTCACATGTCCTCTTGCTGAGGATAGTAAGGGGAAATGTAGTTCCTGTACAAGTCCATCTAGAGATAGCAAACAATACAAAGTTATACAATAAACCTATCAATATTAATTTATTTGAGTGTATGGGCTTGTACATGTGTGCCCACATGTATATAGAGACCTGAGGTTGATGCTGAGGCTTCCTCAATTGCTCTCCACTTTATTCTTTGAAGCAAAGTCTCTCTCAATTGAACCCTAAGCTTGCCAACATGAGTACTCTAGCTCACCAGCTTGATTCTGGAGGCTCTGTCTCCACCTTATGAGTGTTGGAGCTACAGTTGCTGCTACTCACCTGGCATTTTAGGTGAGTTCTGGGGATGCAAACAACAGTCCTCAAGCTTGTGCAGCAAGTACTTTGTCCAATGAACCACCTCTCCATACACCACAATTAATTTTTAAAAGGTACATTCAAGTGACTCGTATTTAAGTTCTGATCAAACCAAAACGACAATCTAATGGTAATAAAGATGACGTAACTCATGGAACAAGAATAAGCAGAAGTCTTGTCAAGACAGACTCAAAATGTACATAAATCTAAAATTTAATGCAACGTGACCAAATTATAAGTGTATTGTGAGCTACCTTTCTCAACATTATAGAAGCAAAAGTCTATCTTTAATAAAAATATACAGAATGTATAAAAGCTCTAATCACATGTAGACTACCAAGTATAAATGAAGTAAAATGTAAGGTTTCCATACATGAAGACACCCCGTTCAGAAGAAAGCCAAGCTGAAGTAAACCCACTAACACACATATTGCAAAGGTACACAAAAATGTTTATCATTTACCATTGTACATACAGATAACTGCAAAAATTAATATCAGAATCCTAATGAGGGATAATACAGTGACTAGCCTAAGTACATATTACTTATGGAGCATAAATAGCATAGGTCAATGTAAATTAAATAATGGATGAGTGAAAAAACATACAATGTACTATAACAAGGAGTTAGAAAACGGAATACTGTGGAAAAGGTTTATTATTCTGTACAGGTTGGTTTTTAATAAACTACTGGCTACTTGTTACAGTAAATTATCAACAATCTCATTGTAATAGCAATTCCCCACCATTCAGAATCTGGAAGCAATACGCCTTTCTCAAATTATCATTTAGTGTTTTCTCCCCCACCTTCGAAACACAGAAAGAGGTTTTGAATGGCAATTAGCCATTTATGGAAGCCATAAGATACAGATAGTCGTTACACAAGCTACAGTGAGGCATCTGGACAAACACTACCAACACTTGTGAAAAAAGATGTTGGGTTTTAAAAGTGGAAGTATTTGAAGGAGTTATATTGTTCATGTCCTTCTGAATCCCAAATGAGGGAAAGCCTTACTGCCATCCTGCCAGATGCCATGTAACTAAAACATTGCACCAAGGATCAGGAACCCAATGTGTGCAATGGATTAAAGCTCCAGGTAAATGAGCTAATCACTGGAGTAAATTAAAATACCAAACTGCTTTAACTTATCAATACTATTTTGGAAGCATCATCAGAACAAATAGAGATTTAATTATGAATTGGCCTGGGCTACATTCTGAACTGAGAATTTTACTTAGTACTAAGACTCTCAAACATCCTAGAAAAGCTGTGAATCATGCTTTGTTATTCCTCAAGGGAAACTGGATAGGCTTGATGATACCTGCATACCTTCCCATGGTTCTAGTTCTACATACCAAGTAATTCAGTAATTGATCAGAGTATTTAAGCAAAAAGGAGAACAAAAGCAGACTTGCAGCAACATATACTAGACAGATATTTTTAAAAAATGACATGATAAATGTAAATCATAAAATCAAATGTACTCATGAAGGTACACCTATTTTACGTTACATAAAAAACTATAGACTGCATGCGTACCATAACATTTCACCTGGGAAAGCCAATGAGGGGATTTCTTGCAAATACTTACTGCCATGATAAAAACGATTATGTGCAAACTGCAAGGTCCCTAATAGCAGTTAAGAGTTTATATACAGAAAGATGTCACTATCTGATCAACTATGCAAGAGATGGACTCCCCAGAGTTTATAGCACAGAACAGTAACCACCACAGGCTCCTCCTCCATGGCTCTCTTCCCTGTGTGACAGCTTGACTCCTTTGTTCTGGTTCTCACTTTCCCACAGTCCAGGTGTCTGAATGATCTTTTCAACAAGCTCCTCAAAGGCACACTGAACACCATCGCAGGTTTTTGCACTTGCCTCTAAAATAAGGAAAAGGAACACAGCACAATTTTTGTTGGACATATTCTCATGTGTTTCTGGAGAATTATTATGGCATAAATAGAAGCTTACAAGACCCTGATAATCAAATCAGCAATTTCTTGCCACAGGTTTAGAATTAGTAAATTCCCTCCACTCCACACACACAGCTACTTTAAGTCTACCCACTAGTGTATTAGCTTAGCCCTAAGATTTGTAAAGCAACTGCAACTTGTAAGGCACTACTCAAACAGTGGTCTAAGTTTTTTTCTGAAGTTTTCAGTTAATTCTTCAAATGACCCCCAAAGCAGATAGCATTCCTAGTTTAAAATAAGGAAACCCATGCTCCAATGTAAAGGACTAACTTGAATTTTCTGAATGTGGAGCTATGTAGTGACACACAGCCACTGGTGCATTCTGTGTGTGCTCTCAGGGCCCTGTAAGCTGAGTGCTTATCGGTCTTTCTCACTATCGGAGGATTCCTTGCATTCCTTCTTTACTACTCTATCTCAGATGACGCTCTAGAGTCTTTCAGTTTTTTAATACTGAGGACTGAATCTGTGGCTTTGTGCATGATAGGCATGTGTGCTCTACCACTGAGCTAAACCTCCAGTTGCTGATCTAGGGTGAAAAAGATGTTTTGGAGTGGAGCAACAGAAACCATTTGGCAAAGATTCTCTGGTCATCCCACTATTAAGTTTACAAGCTTCCTGCCTGTCCTGTTACTCTGTGGATAGGTGAGCTGCCCATGCTGCTGCCCAAACCACCCCTTCTCCAGCTCCCGGGATCCCACCCCTTCTCATTTACCGAAGGCTCATGCACTCTTTTCTAACATTATCATTCAAGCTAAATGTGTGCTAATATTTTCCATCTTACAAACAAGACAGACTTGTTCTAGAGTCCATACCTACCATGGAGCCACCCAGTATCTCTATTCTTCATGGAAACCATCCTAGAATGTTGTTTGTATATGCTGCTTTCACCAACTCACCCACAAGCTTTCCTCAACAGGCAGCAGCCAATCCCTTCCAAGGGCACATGTACCAGGGAACTCCCACATCTACCTATATGTGCCTACGCATACATGCCTATGATAAACTTGAACTTTTAAATTAGGCACAGTAATAAATTATCAACAATAACTAATAACAAAATTAAGTAATTATTATAATATGCTATAATAAAATCTTGTTCTTCATATTTGCAGAACAAGACTGACCATGGTAACTGAAACTCTGAGAGGGTGTGCTGCGTGTAGGGGCAGGCACAGTCTACTCTGGCTTTTGTTCCCACGAGTCCATTAAGGGCATTCCTTTCACGGCCATCAGCACTGGTTCCTCTGGTCACCTCACCTGACATCCTTGGCATCCGGTATTACTAATCACTTCCCTCTTTAAATACTCTCACTCCCGTGACTCCCAGCACAGTCAATATGCCTTGGAATCCTCCTGTCTCAATGGCATGTCGCTCATGGCCTTTCTGCTGGCCCCTCATTGGAATATCCTAGAGGTCAATCTCCGGCCCTTTTGAATCCACATTCTTGGAACAATTTCACTAACCATAGCATTTTAAATGCCACTTAAACAACTAGCATGTCTACTGGATATCTGAACACTGTCTCATCCTGTATCTAAGTGAAATTCTTGATTCTCACTTCCCCACATCAAATCTGCTTTACCTCTGTCTTCCACACCCAGGTAACAGAAATACAACCCACCTACTACTTGGTCAAGCTAAAATCTGTAGTTGTCTTTAACTGTTCTCTTTCCTTGGCCTCATCCAGTTTTCCCACATATACTGTCAGTTTTAACCTTCAGAGTATCTCCCAGAGCTGTCAATTTTCCAAGACCCGCTGGTTGCAAATGCACCAGCTTTATTCCTCTGGACCACAGAAAGAGAAGACTCGGCTTCTTGCTTTCACTCCATAGACCATACTCTCCATGTAAAGTACTCTAGAAGAGTATCAACTACTGCATGGCTCTCTGCTGCACACATGTAGTATGTATTTCATCTTGTCACCACACTCTAATCTCATGTCCTACCAGCTTCTCTCTCCCAAATGCATGTTAAGCTCCAGTCCACAGGCTTCCTTTCTGTTTCTAAACACACTATGTTGTCCCCTCCCTCTAGAAAACTTGCTACTGTCTCAGCATCTAGATGTGCAAACTGGCATTCTGCTCAACTACGTCAATAGCTTTCCCTGTGTGGTCACCATGCCAGTACTCTCTCCTCCTTTCTTTCCTTCACAGCACTGCTTTTCTTGTTAAACCTGCTTTTCTACACTAGAATGCAAGCTCCAGGAGGGCAGAGCATTTGTCTGTCTGTTCAATGTTATGTCCTCCATGTCCATGAAAAATGGAGAAAGCTAATAAATGGAGATGTGGGACATGCAGCAATTCAATAGTAAAGGTGGCATTCAATTCCCTTCAGAACAGCAGCTAACCAGCCACTTACACCATCCTACTTCAAGTCCATCTGCAGGTTCCTAGTATTTGAATAACACAGGATAACTAGATCACTAATTCCAAAAGTTGCTGCCACATCAGAATCAGTGTGGGTAATTTTTTTTAAACAGGACTCTGTGGGGGGGGGGGGAGAGGGAGAGGGAGAGGGAGAGGGAGAAAGAGAGTGTGTGTGTGTGTGTATGTGGATTCACACATGCAAACTCATGGGCTGGTGCCTGCAGAATCCAAAGGATCTCCCTGGATTTGTGAGTCACATACACAGGTGCTGGGAATCAAACGTGGGTCCTCTGAAGAGTAGTAAGCACTCCTAAATGCTGAGCCATCTCTCCAGCCTGTACTTTTAAGATACTTTTAGTTCCATGAGAGCAGAGAGAAAAGTTCACAGATGATTCAGATACAGTCAGATCACTCTTCTAGAGAGGGGGTTGAGAAACTTCTGCAAACAGCCAGAGACTAAGTATTTTTGGCTTTGTGAGCCATATAGCTTGATGGGAACTACAAACATTCACGTAACATAAAAGCAGTCAAATTCAGTAAGTAATAAGCATCCCTGTATTTAATATAATGGGGAAGTGGTCCATGTTTTAGCTGGCCAACCTTGAGCCTCAAATACTAGTATGCCTAGAAATCATACAAAGATATCACTAAAACTCAGATTCCAACTGAAAAACTGGGTTAGGGTCTGGGATGCTGCATTTCTATTAGTACCAAATTCTCAGATGATACTGATACCCTGTGTACCAGTGGGTACAATTCAACTATACTCTATGATTTCAACCAAAAGAAGAGGAATCTCATTCTACAGTTAGATTATGTATCATTAGACAACAATGAACTGCATATATTTTATGGTTCTTTAAGGAAATAATTCAACAAAACCACAATTCCAAATTTTTTCCTTAAAATTGGAAAGATTCACTTACTCACTTACCTATGAACAACATAGAATGCTTGCGTGCAAATTTCAGGCCTTCATTTCTATCAACTTCACGATTTTCCTAAAAGATAAAAGTAGCAAATTTTAAAAGCTGCCAGCCATTTGTAGAGGTGGTGAGGCATGACTGTATTCTCAACTGCTTAGAACCATCTGAATGGTGGGGTGTGCCTGTATTCCCAACTACTTAGAAGGCTGTGGTGGTTTGAATAGGGATGACACCCATAGATTCATGTGTTTGAATGCTTGACCCATAGGGAGTGACACTATTAGGTGTGGCCTTGTTGGAGGAAGTGTGTCACTGTGGGGGCAAGCTTAGAGGTCTCATACGCTCAAGCTATGCCCAGTGTGGTAGACAGTTCATTTCCTGTTGCCTACAGATCAAGATGTAGAACTCTCAGCTCCCTTTCTAGCACCATGTCTGCCTGCATGCTGCCACACTTCCTGCCATGATGATAATGGACTAAACCTCTAAACTGTAAGCCATCCCCAACTAAATGGTTTCCTTTGTAACAGCTGCCACAGTCATGGTGTCTCTTCACAGCAACAGAAACTTTAAGACAGAAGTTGGTACTAGGTACTGGAGTAATGTTGTGATAGGCCAGACCATGTTTTTGTTTGGAGGAATGTGGACTTTGGAACTATAGATTAGAAGAGCAGTTGACCACTTTAAGTGGAGCTTAATGGGCCATTCTAGTAGGAGCATGGAAGACAGTGATGCTGAGGGTGATTTGACCTGTGGGGGTGTGGCTCAAGAGGTTTCAGAGAAGAATATTAGTATGTGGTCTAGAGGCCAGTCCTAGGATATTTTGGTGAAGAATGTGGCTGTTTTTTGTCCTTGTTCAAAAAGTCTGCCTGAGGCTGAAGTGAAGAGTTTCGGATTAATTCCTATTATGGGGGTATTAGTGTTCACTCTTCTGAAGATCTATAATGAAAACAAGCAATCTGAGAAAGGAAAAATACAAAATGTACAACTTGAGGAGAAAAGGGTTCCAGGAAGTGAAATGGAGCTAAATCCTGTGTTCAAGGAGATAAACAGATTAAAGGAAAGCCTGACATTAAGTGGGATAAAGGGAGTGGAGACCTCAAGGCAAGACTTCATCTAACTAAGATTCCAAATTGTGAAAAGAAATTAAAGAAGAGCTTAGGTCCAGGTGTGGTAGTACACGCCTTTCATCCCAGCACTTGGGAGACAAAGGCAAGGCCAGCCTGGTCTACAGGGCAAGTTCCAAGACAGCCAAGGCTTAGGCAGTGAAGGAAAATCAGAAAGCTGACAGAGATGTAACTGAATGTTCCAGTCCCAGCAAGCAGCAGAACTTGGTAGCTTCAGTCATGTGGTTCTGGCTTTAAAGTCAAGGATAAAAGAAAGGCCTTATGGAACCTTTCTCTGTGATTAGGGAAAGCTGCTGAGGTCAGGCATATGGCAGGAATGTCCCTGCATGGAGAGGCCCACAGAGGCCATTGTATGAAGCTGTGAAGGTGAAGCCTGGATTGCCTTGGACACCCCAAGATGTTGGGGGTGCTAGAGTCATGGGATACCTGCTGAGGAAAGCTGCTAATGGAGTGGAACCAGCCCAAGAGAAAGAAGTGTGTTTCAGTCAACAACACTGAAAGATGATCTGAAGAGCATTTTGACATCAGACATGGAGATGCAGTTTAGAGTTTGCCCAGCTGGTTTTCGGTCTTGCTTTGGTCCAGTATTTCCTCACTATCCTCCCTTTTGGAATGGTAATGTATATCCTGTGCCATTATATGTTGTAAGTATATCATCTGTTGTTTTTGATTTTGATTTTATAGGGGATTACAGTTGAAGAGATTACATGAATCTCAGAAGAGACTTTGGACTTTTAAACACTGTTGAGACTGTGATAGACTATGGGGACTTTTAAGGTTGAACTAAATGCATTTTGCATTATGTAACGGCTACAAGTCTATGGGGTCAGGGAGTGGAATATGGTGGCTTGAATAGGTATGTCCCCTATAGACTCATGTGTTTGAATGCTTGGCCCATAGTAAGTGGCACTGTTAGGTGTGGCCTTGTTGAAGGAAGTGTGTCACTGTGGGGGTGGTATTGGAGGTCTCATATGCTCCAGCTATACCCAGTGTGGTAGACAGCTCACTTCTTGTTGCCTGCGGACCAAGATGTAGAACTCTTAACCACTTCTCCATGTCTGCTTGCATGCTGCCATGCTGCCCACCATGATCCTAGACTAAACCTTTGAACTGTAAACCAGCCCCAGTTAAATGTTTTCCTTTATAACACTTGCCATGGACATGGTGTCTCTTCACAACAATAGCAAGCCAAACTAAGACAAAGGCCAAGAGGATTTTAATTCTGGGACCAGCCTAGGTAAGCTAGCATTAAAATTAAAAAAGGTTGGGATGCAGCTCCATGGTAGAACATGTGTTTAGCATGCAGGAAGTGCTGTGTTTAAATCTCATTTCTCCTCCTCTCCCCTCCCCAAAAAGAGCTACCCAAATGTCAAGTGTCTGCTTTTTACCTTATCAATTTTATTTCCAACTAGCATGTTTACTATGTCATTTCTTGTACAGTATGTTTCCAATTCATTTAACCAATTATCCAGTTTAACAAAGGTGTCTCTTCTTGTGACATCATAAACTGAAATGAAAGCAAAGCCACTAATTTAAAAATCACACAAAATAAGAGCAATGACTTATTTTTGATACTCGCTAAAAGCTAACAATAGTGTATAAGCAAGTCTGTTTTTTGTTAATCCTTCACTGCTTACTAGTGACTACTTAAAACAAATTTAAATCATTAACACACACAGTAACATTATACCCTATGTGGCAACTGACAGTAAGTTAAACAAAACTGCAGCTTGATAATGTTGAGGTCTACCTGAGCACAATATCTTAATCTAAATCTTAACAGGATATCAAAATATTACATGACTTTAGACATCTATGAAACTCTTATTTTTTTTTTAAACAAGGATCAGAATTTGTAACTTTAAAAAAAGTCAGTGTCATTATTGTGCTGGCTAGTTTTATGTCAACTTGATACAAGCTGCAATTATCTGAAAGGAGGAAACCTCAATTAAGAAAATGCCTTCATAAGATTCAGCTGTAGGGCATTTTCTTAACTAGTGATTGATGGAGGAGGGCTCTATCCATTCTGGATAGAGCCAAACCTGGACTGATGGTCCTGGGTTCTATAAGAAAGCAGGCTGGCAAGCCACGAGGAGCAAGCTGGTAAGCACCACTCCTCCAAAGCCCAGTATTTGCTCCTGCCTCCAGGTTCCTGCTCTGTTTGTGCTCCTGTCCTGACTTCCTTCAATGATGAGCTGTGATGTGGAAGTGTAAATCAAAAACACCTTTCCTCTCCAACTTGCTTTTGGTCACGGTGTTTGATCACATCAAAAGAAACGCTAATGACGACAGAAACCAGGTGAAACTCATCCTGTGTGGCTTCCTCTGTTGTTACTTTTGTCTTGTATCATCTTGCATCATAAAGAGCTTGGTTTCCAAACTGTTTGCCATCTTAAAAAATAACATAATCAGGGGCTGGAGAGATGGCCCAGCGGTTAAGAGCACCGGCTGCTCTTCCGAAGGACCCGGATTCAATTCCCAGCACCCACATGGCAGTTCACAACTGTCTGTAATTCCAATTCCAGGGGATCTGACACCTTTACACCAATACACATTAAAAAAAATAACATAATCAAATGGAGGATGACTATGACCTTCTCAGCAGATTGTCTGAAAACCAAATATTCTGGTTTTAAATTTTGATTGATTATGAACCCTAACTGATGTTTAGTGCTACTTTTGATAAAAACAGATTCTACTTAATAACAAATACTCTGTTTACAGACTGAAGCAAGTGTTAATTTACTGATAAATGAAGACTAGTTTTAGTAATGCTCTGGGACAGATGTGGGCTAATTTTCAATTTATGTCCTCATCAACATGTTTTTTAAAACCAAAGATAATGCTCTTCTCTTTTTGAAATTTCCACACAGAGTTGAAAAAAGTTAAGTTTAATGTTCAATAATATCAAATAAAGTCTCTATAACTTACAAGTACATATATATGAACACATACACATAAAAAGTACCCCTAAAGAAAATTAAAATATGAATCTTTCTAGATTAGAAATTTCTGGATAGTATTTTAAACAACGGACAGTATTTAACAATGGATAGTATTTATCAATGGATAGCATATTAAAGTAAAATACTTACCTAATATAACTCCCTGTGCACCTCTGTAATAGCTGGGAGTTAATGTTCTGAACCTCTCTTGACCAGCCGTATCCTGGAAATGACAATCAATTATTACTAAGTAAAGCAAAGTATAAATATCTTATCTTCAATGTTATTGAGCATATTTAAGCAAGCCAAAAAAATTATTAAAAACGGAGGGCTGGAGAGATTGCTCAGAGGTTAAGAGCACTGGCTGTTCTTCCAGAGGTCCTGAGTTCAATTCCCAGCAACAACATGGTGGCTCACAACCATCTATAATGAGATCTGGTGCCCTCTCCTGGCCTGCAGGGATGTGGGCAGAACACTATATATACAATAAATAAATATTAAAAAAAAAAAGCCGGGTGGTGGTGGCGCACACCTTTAATTCCCAGCACTTGGGAGGCAGGGGCAGGCGGATCTCTGTGAGTTCGAGGCCAGCCTGGTCTACAGAGTGAGTTTCAGGAAAGGCGCAAAGCTATACAGGGAAACCCTGTGTCAAAAACCAAAAAAAAAAAAAAATTATTAAAAACACTTAGAACTTAAATACAATGTACATTTACTAGTAAGTGTTACACATATAAAATCAATTAACACTGGGTCAGCTCTAGAAAAACACAAGTGAAGGTTTTCTGCCATTACAGTCTTAAGATTTTTATCACACATGAAACGAAGTTCTTTGAAAGCATGACTCTAAACTTCAGATACACAATCAAATTATCTGGGAACATTTATGTATAATCTCCGAGGATTCTGACAGAATCCATCTAGGCAATCTAGGTTGGGGAAGGAAAACCCAATCTTCCTAGGTTATTGTGATGAAGTGAGGCTGAGGACCACCGATTTAGAGAAATACAGGAGTAGTTTATTTCAGGGAAGGGATTTTAAAGATCTGCTTCAAAAAAGAGGCTATATTTTCTTTTAGGAAAATACATAAAACAAAATGTATTACAGTGGGAGGAGGGAGGGAGCAGGGAAGGAGAGAGAGAAAGAAAGGAGGAGGAGGAGGAAGGGGGGAGGGACTAATTTCATCTTCTTCCAGGCCTCCTTCCTGGTCTTTCCAGCACCCCTGGATTGTGTTTCAAGGTATCTAGGATCTCACAGAGCTGCTTCTGGCAAACTGCTGCTTCAACCTATTATAATGAAAGGTTTACTAAATAAAGTCTTAGTAACAGTCAGACCCATTAATATCAGTATATGGCCCAGTTTAAGGTTTAAATATTCACTATCTAGCCTGGCCTGCTGATATAAGGTAACCCAAATGAAAGTAAAGACACACATCAAACCTCATCTTAGCTGCCAGGATCACTGTGCAAAAGCAAGGTTTGCTATGGACCACGCACAAGCTCCTGCAGACATAAAAAGTGTCCATAACCTCTGAGACGTTTGTTAAGACTGGAGAGGAATTTTCAAACAGCAACAAGAGGTGCCAGCAATATGGAGTGTCTTTGTCTGGCCAAAGAAGAGAATGCTGTAAAACAACAGAGAGTACCTGAGGAAATTCAGAGTCTCACAAGAGACACTTAAGAGGAAAACTACTTCCAGCATGAAGAGCTTTGAAATACACCATCCTTGCTCCCAGTTTCATAGCAGCAAAGGACGATACCCCTAGCTCTGCTACATTTCAGATAAAGATATAACACAGTTAAACTTTCTGATGAGAAAATTGTAGTGAAAAACCAATTTCTCTCTTCAAATTCCTCAGGCTTCAAAGTTTCTTGCAAAACCTCCCTCTCACTTACAATCACTCAATTTGCATTCATACTTAAGTTTTAAAAAACAATTTATAAACTAAAGCTTCATCAAGCAGACATACTATCTAAAGCAGATTATAACTGATAATGATAGAGGTAAATATTTTAATCATCATGACATGGCTATCATTGAGTGATCAAGACTCAAGTTTGTAAAAGAAGTCAACCGGGAACCATGATACAACTTTCAAGTGATAGAAGAATTAAGTGTATAATTCTGCCACAATAGAATGCAACTTTTTTCAATACATCCATACAGAATGCAACTAAATAAAGGTTTTCTGCCATGTTGGACTTAAGACTTTTAATCACACATGAAATCTACTTCATTGAAAGCCAGGAAAATATATATTACCAATGGTCAGAAACTTAAATTTGCATCTATTTGAGACAATCCAATTCAGGAAAATGAAACACTGGCTGGAGAGATGGCTCAGCAGTTAAGAGCCCTTACTGCTCTTGCAGAGGACCAGGGTTTTGTTCCTAGTATCCATCTAGTCAAACACAATAGTCTGTAACTCCAGTTCCAGGGGAACCCAACGCCCTTTTATGGTCCCTGGGGACACCAAATATGCACCTGGTACACAGAAAAACATGCAGGCAAACACTCATACACATAAAATAAAAATTATACTGTAAAAAGACAAGTTATTGTCAGAAACATATTTTAGCAATTACTTACATACAAAGAAGCAACAACATTCAACTACTCAATATCCACAATACTGGAATTCTCAGAATTCCATCATGAGAAGCATTTAAATACTCCAGGTTTGTTGGTTTGTTTGTTTGTTTTTTTAATTTTTATTGTTGTCTTTGTCTTTGTTTTCAAAGAGAGAAAGGGAACAGAAGAAAAGCTATCAATAACAAAACTGTTTCACAATTCAAAAACTTTCACAAGATCAGTTGTGAAACAGAAAATTCCAATAAATTAATTTCTAGACCAAGCACAAGGCAATCTAGTATGCACTCTGAGGACAACTTCAAAACTGCCTGGGGCTGTGATGGCTAAGGAGGTCAAAGCTGCCTGTGTCTGACCCTGGGATCCCATGGTGGAAGGAGATAACAGAATCTGAAAAGTTATTTCCTCACCTACAAGCAGGCTGTGGCACTGTGTGCCCTCACTCATTCATAGCCCCCGCCACACACACACACACACACACACACCATGTAATTTTGATCATTTTGTATGTGAAAGTAATTTTGACAATTTGTATGTAAAAACTTAACTAAGACCAGATGTTAAACCCCTGGCATTTTTTGATTCATTTATACAAATGTGTTAGTATGATAATTTCCTGCACCACAGCATTAGACGAGATTTTATAACTGTGAACTTAACAGTCAGACATCAAACTTTTGCTTGTGTTTACCTTAAAACCAGAAATAAATATTAAGTATATTGCCATCTTTGTTCAGATGAAAGATACCAATCCTTTTGCATGCTGTGGTTTTATTTTCTAATAGGGAAAGACAAGGAAATTAAAGATTACTAAAGACAAATACGGATTAAACCCAAGGGGTGAGAAAGCCCGAGGAAGGCTAAATAACAGAATTCAGAGCGTCCAAGTGAGGCAAGGGTATAGAAAAGAAGAGAAACAAGCTCCCAGACAGAGGCCATGTGTATCATGGTGAGTGTGCACTTTGGAAGTAGTGGGGGCAGGGCTATGAAGCTAACGAGGAGAGGAACTCACTCACTGTGTTCCTATGAACAAAACAGTAGAAATTAGGGTAAATTATGGACTCAGACATTCCTAATACTGTCCGGAAGCCCTTCTCCCCATATATAACACGACACTCAGATGTTATAAAGAAAACAAATAATTGGATCAAATAAACACCAAAAAGCTTTGATAAGGCAAAAGTATCCCCTAAGTTTCCTTCCCATTCCACATTATCTTCACCAAGCTTTGAGTGGTATGACAAACTACAAAAACCCTACAGGGTAAGAGAGTCAGGGCTATACACGCTTGTAAGACATAAGCACATATGTACCTTAAGCAATTTTAAAGATAAATGACAGAGTAGAAAACATAACAAGCAAAGAGCGAACATTTTTATTATGTAAAGATTTTATTTTTCCAGAAATAGTCCTTTATTACAGTTAAGTGAGAATTCAGTTGAAAGTAAACAGAACAGACAGATAATAAATTGTTTAAGCACCAAAAAATCTACGAGTCATAAAATCTCTTTATTATGCCTGGGAAACTTTAGAATTTATTTACTATCTGATGTGACTGCTTACATTATGAAGATAAAGAACCAGCATGGAAGTATCTACCAGACCTTATATGTCAGAAGATGGTTACAATAACATAACTCTTTATAATAAAGACTTTAAATCATGGAAAAAACAAATGTTAATATAAAGTGGACTATGAACAGAAGTAAATTGTTTGCAAATATGACCACTATCAGAGAAACTCGGAAATACCATGTAAGTAAAAAGTTCTTAGAGAGACATACATGAGAAAGGATGGTAATGCGTACAGAATGAAGGTGCTGGAGGGGTGCAGATGACAACCGATCAGGGGGAGAGAAGACAGCAGCAGGTCTTCACACCCTTTCAGCCACCGTTTCCGCTGCTAGCCTTACAACCCCGACAACCAGATACGCACACACATGCGCAGAGTGGGATGTCCACCAGCCCCAATGAAATGTTTCCCTTTATAAGAGTTGCCGTGGTCATGGCCTCTCTCACAGTAAGAAAACTGTAACTAAAACACAGCTCTTCTACAGGATCTGAACTGGGCTGCCAACATCCATAGCTGGCAACTCAAAACCTCCTATAACTCCTGCACGGCATATAGACATACAATAAATAAAATAAAAATACATTTTAAAAGGTACATTTTAAAAATTCTTACCCATATTGCAAGTTTAGCCTTATTTCCATCCACTGAAATCGTTTTCACCTTAAAGTCAACACCTTGAAGAAATGAAAATTTTGGTAAGTCATCCAGTAAAACATGATTTTTAAATTTATTATAAAGAAAAACAGAAAAAAGGAAAAAATACTTTATCAATGCCTAACTTCTGAAAACTCTAGACCTGAAAGCTGAAGGTGTTAATAAGGACAGCTCAGGATTAATAGTGTAGATGGGAAGAAGGCTTTAGGACTCGGAAAAGGAAAGCTCAAATTCAACTGCGATGATCACTGTGCAGACTGAAAATCAGCAGCTACAATTGAAGTGCTAATCCAAAAATGAGTGGTTTTTTTGTTTTTGTTTTTGTTTTCTGATTGCAGATCATGGCTGTTTTCAAGGACTCTATATACCTTTGTTCAGAGTGCTGTCTAACCCATGACAAGGCACTACACCCATGAACTGCCAGCAATATGGCTGTCTGCACAAGACCACATAGGTCAACACACCAACATGGAGTGGCTAAAATTTCATAAGGCCCCATCCCTAAAGAAGACTGCAGGTAATCAGTCAGTGGCTGCTAAGAGAGAGAATCAGTTTACTTCAGAGATGAGCCCTCTAATAGGTTCCCAATCCTACATGGTCAGCCCTAAACACAAGTGCATACAGGTATCACTAACTAGACTCAGTAGGCTGTGTGTGTGTGTGTGTGTGTGTGTGTGTGTGTGTGTGTGTGTGTAAAACAGTAATAAGAATAGAAGTCATGAATTCAGGAGAGGATACGGGAAGGGTATAGGATGAGTTGGAGAGGAAAAGGAAGAATGATGTAATTACAATGTACTCATGCATGAAATTTTCAAAAACTTAAAATTAATAAAAAAAAGAGTGTTGTTTACCAAACTCAACCACTAACACAAATCTTAGCTGTAAGTGGCTGGGGAACTAGTAAACATGTAAAAGGGTCACCTTCTCCTTGTCTTATGAACTCAACTTTTTTTCCTATGAAAAAAGAAGTTTTATATAACTTATTCAATGATCACATGCAACTGTATTATTTTTTTTTATGTGTATAAAAACACTTAGGCCAATCCCTCTACCAGTCTTCCTAAGTAAAAAGAACTTTGGCCCAAAGTTCTCTAAAACGCTATGAATATTAAGGAGGGCTTCATAAGAAATCAAATAAGGCCACACACAATAATTTCTCTCCTTTCCAGGAAAGGGAGCTGACACAGGCCATCTGGCCCAAATGAACAGTAACTGTTCACATGTCTTTAATATATCATCAGTGCAGGCTACTCTACTGACCAGAGGGAAACATTAGCTCAAAACAAGATCCTACGAGCTTGTCACAATTAATCCACAACAGAGCCAACTAAAATGAGCAACACCCTCACATACTAGCTTGTTTTCCAAGACAGGGTTTCTCTGTGTAGTCCTGGCTGTCCTAGAACTCACTCTGCAGACCAAGCTGGCCTCAAACTCAGATCTGCCTGCCTCTGCTTTCCAAGTATTGAGATTAAAGGTATGAGCCACCACAACCAGCATACTAAATTTTTTGTTTGTTTGTTTGTTTGTTTGTTTGTTTGTTTTTTGAGACAGGGTTTATCTGTGTAATAGCCCTGTATGTCCTGGAACTCACTCTGTAGACCAGACTGGCCTCAAACTCACAGAAATCTACTTACCTCTGCCTCCCAAGTGCTGGGATTAAAGGTATGTGTCACCACTGCCCAGCTTACTAAATGTTTTCTAAAAAGTAAGCTTTACATTTATTTTAAAAAATATGTCACAATACACTAATATATCAGTAATCTTTGGAGGTCTTCTGGTAATCCATTACATATAAAACTTAAGTAAAAATATGCATTATATCTAGTCTTCTATATGACAAAGATCCAAAGACATATATGCACATAAGCACACACACACAAAAATTCATATGTTGAGCTCGAGTAATAAAGAAATTGATCAAGCTCTGCTTAGAACAACAAGCAATAATTAATGAAAGGACAGTGGATTAAAAAGTCCAAGAAAAACAAAAGTATAAAATTTCTTCTAATCTATGCAGGCATATCCAGGGCCCACCCCTTACTGGGCAACTACAGGCAGTAATTGATGGAGGAGGGAATATCACTCTTCTTGGAGGATGTGGCCACTGTTAGCATTCCCATGCTCTAGTATAAGCCCCACAGTCATAAGGACTAAGCATGGCAAACAAAATAAATAAAACCACTCAACAGGAGGAAAATCATGCTTCATACTGGAAACATAGCCAGCTTCACTGGCCTAGAGAGGTAATGGGCTTTAGAAAAGAGTATAGCACCTCCCTTTTGCTAGGTCAGCACAATTCCTTATTGTTAGGTCTCAAACCAAGGACAAATCTCACTCAGTACCTGTGACTCCTTCCAGCACTCTCACCCCACCCCTACCCGAAACCTCTTCCTGCCAGGGGCTAGGCTTCTGCTTCCCTTCCCCCAGCTTGATCCCTATATAACTTAGCCATTTCGGCTACATAGTTCTCTTGGCTAGACCACCTCTCTTGGTCAGCAGCTCCTCTCTTGCTCTCCCTCCCCATTTCGCCTCTCATGGTCCAGTTTAGTTTGCCAGCCATGTTCTTCCTGGACTCTTCCTTCTGCCTGCTTTCTTTTTTATGTCTACAATAAAAATCTTCTGCATACTTGAGGAGTAGTCATGTCTTCCTCCTTTTATTTCATTTTTTTTCATTCACTTACTGTTATGCCCTATCAACACAGGGACCCCCAGAAGACTATCATGGAGACCAAATCCCATATGTAAAAGCAAAGAGCCTTTATTTCAAGCTCGAGCTTGGACTCTCCATCTGTCCGATGCACTAGTGAGAGCAGAGAGCCCCAAGCCCAGGCAGGGTAGGGTTTTTATCATAGCAGAGGTTGGGGTGAGGGGATTTCCAGAGTTCAGGACCCTAATTAGCTGACATTTGTCTAGGGGTATCTTGGTTAAAAGGAAATAGGTGTGTGCTAGGCTCAGAGGCATCTGGTGACCTTATCTAACCTTATCTAACTGTTGGAATGTTTGGGATGTCAGGTTCTTCCCCTTAAATGCTGGCCCTCCCTTGGTGAGGTCAGCTTATGGCTTTTCCTGGATCAGGGTGTTGCCTGTCCATAAGCCTGTCATGGCAGCTGTGTGGTCAAGCTGTTTTGGGCCCCCAACACTTACCACATTCTAAATCTTATATACTCACGGATAAGTGTAGATACCATCCATCATCAATGAAACCTCTCTTTACAGCAAATGGAGACTATCACAAAAAGCCCCAACTGAACAGAATGCAGAAATCAACAGATCACAACAAGTCCAGCCCCAGAGGATACATCTACACCATAGCTCCTGTATGTGTTGACTTGGAGAACGTGGTGGAAGAGGGAGCAGAAAGATTTTAAGAGCAGAACACCAGGAAGTCTACTGTGATACAGGCTCTCCTAGAAATGGCTGTATAAACAAGACCAGAACAACGGCAATATCAATATGGACAAGTTAATATGGAAGGGGGAAGTCTGGGGGGAATCCCACACCTAGGGATGTAAGGATTATGTCCTTAATTACGTCACCAGCCTGCGACGGCATCCCGGCCTAAAAAGCGGGCATGCTCTGTCTGTCCTCTCTCTTTCCGTATTTTCCCTCCTCCATGCGGTCTCCCTCTCTCTCTCTCTCTCTCTCTCTCTCCCCCTTCTGTCTCAATAAAGCTCTAGAAAGGTAACCATGGCTCGTGATTCTTCCATCACTGATACATCCAGCACTCTCCTCCGTCGGCATGGCCACCGCATAACCAACAAGGGACAAAGAACTAACTACAGGCAAGTGATGACTGCTGAGAGAAGGAAAATTTGCTTCTCCCAGAGAGGAGTCCTTACTTGGGGGTTCATCACCTTTAAGCCCAGCCTTGGAGACCAAAGGTAAAAAAATGAAAAAGCGCCCAATGGACAGCTGCATGTGAGCCCATAAAGAGATTCTAATGGACTCTGACTTGGACAATTAGAAAATGCCCTCAGTTCTGGCTTCTCCTGACTCCTGGCTGAGGACCTGCGATGCTAATCACTTTTGCCTTTATTTTCCCCTTGCATCTCTTTTCAGTCATCAGCCAAAAATTTCCTTTACTCCCTACAACTGGCAGCTATATAAATAAAACAAGTGGTGAACTTTTGGGATCTTTCAGATGGGACCACTGGAGATGTATCTCAACTATCACCCCATGCAGCTCTCAGAAAGCTGAGTGGTCATTACCCGAGCTGCCTGACAGCAGTTAGGGTTACCTCTTCAGAGGGAATGATGACAGCAGCAGGTAGAAAATGGCTAAGCGGTTTAGGGTAAAAAGACCCCAAAGAAAAGTGGCTAGTTTCTTTCTTGACTAAAAGCTAAAAATGTCCTTGGTTCTGTCCTGAAAAGACCAGAAAAGCCAGACATGTTCTGGGCCTCTGAGCACTGATCTGGTTCCTAAATAATTTTAGGGTTACCTCTTAAAAGGGGGAAATGTTAGATTGGCAGTAAAGGCCCATTTAGGGAAAACACCTTACAGTCAAGACAATGGAATCTCTGGCCTGGGTCAAGACCTAATTTTAGCTGGGCATGTCAATCTCCTGACCAAGAGACCACTCCTAGGAAGCCTAAGCCACGCTAAAGAGATAAACAGAGTAATTATCCCTTTAACAAGACAATGTGCTTGTCCCCAGCACAGCTTTCAGGGTCAAAGCAGCACAGCTCTGTAACTGCCCATCTTCTGAATCATCCAGGACGGCAGAACTTTTCTTCTTTCTATCTTTTTAAACAAACAGGGTCTTCGCTAACACTCTGGGCCCCGACTCTTTCTCTACAGTGTCCCTCCCTGCCATGTGGCTGACCTTCACACCTGTGAATTCATAAGGCAGGCCTTTCTGACTACTCCATGAAGATGCTGAGCTTCACGACTTAAAAAGGAAAAGATCAACAAGGCTATAAACCAGACTAACAAAGAGAAAACTCAAATAAAAAAAAAATCTAATATGAAAGTTCTGAGTGCCGAGGAAGAGGCAGGAGGATCTCTTGAGTTCAAGGTCAGCCTGGTCTACAGAGCAAGTTCTAGGGCAGCCAGGGCTACACAGAGAAGCCCTGTTTCAGAAAACAAAAAGAAAAGGAAGTTCTGAGTATTACAGGTTGGGCAACCCTGATCTGAAATGAATGCTTAAGATTCTGGGATTCCTGGACTTGGGGCCATCTGCATAACAACCCAACCATCAAGTTGGTGCTCAGCTATAGACTCAAACTGCACATTTTTGGACCAGTGGTGATCAACTTCTGCTGCTAATTTTACAGAAGGAAAAGATGATTAAATAAAAACTGGAAAACAAGTTGGATAATCTAAAAGAATGAACAAATTCCTAGAAACACGATTTCCCAAAATTGACTCAAAGAAAGAGGAAATCTTCAAACTCAAAAACTATTAGAGACTTAATAAGTAATCAATCGAGGTTACTCACAGAATGCAAGGATGACTGAATATAAATAATACGTTAGCAAGATGAAGGGGGGAAAGAACATGATCATTTTAATTGACACAGAAAAGGCATTGGGCAAAATTCAATACACTTTCATGATAAAAAAAAAAAAACACTCAACAAACTAGGAATAGAAGGAAATTTCCTCAAAACGATAAAGGTCTTTCTGTTAGTCAGATTTCTGTTGCTGTGCTAACATCCCTGACATAAGAACTTAAAATGACAAAAGATTTCATTCGGCTTACAATTCCGGTGGTTCAAAAGTTACTTAGCCTCACAGATGTTAGCCACTGAAGAGGCAGGAGGACATCATGCCAGGGGCCACATGATGGAACAAAGTTCTTCAGCTCAAGACAATCAGGAAGCAAAGAGGGAGAGAGGCAAAAGAGCCAAACACTAGACACACTCCTCTGGTGGCCTGCTTCCCTACCTTCCCAAGTTCCCATCACCTCCCACACATCATCAAAGTGTGACTCTATCAGTACATATAGATCTACTGATTGTTGGTTTTAAATAATAATAAACCGCACTGGTTACCCTGCAAGGAAAGGTCAGAGACCCGACAAAACCCAGTATCAGAGCTTTACTGGGGGGGGGGGGGGGGCAGAAAAGAGTAACCAGGCCGGGGAAGAGGCGCAAGGGGGGGGGGGGGGGGGAGAAAGCAGAAGAGAGACGGGAGGAGTCTGTGTCCGGCTTTTAAGGATTCCTCTGCACATGCACAGGTGGAGCTTACAGAGCTATGCCAAGCATGCACCGATTGCCAAGATGCAAAAGACAATCCTCACAATAGGGGAAAAACATTTGCAAATCATGTGTCTGATAAAAGATGAAAATCCAGCACATGTCTAAGAACCTCTACAACAGAACAACAAAAACACCTAATCACCACAATATTTCAATAGACATTTCTGAAAGAACATAAACAGCCAATAAGCATATTAAAAATATGTTCAGCCGGGCGGTGGTGGCGCACGCCTTTAATCCCAGCACTCGGGAGGCAGAGGCAGGCGGATCTCTGTGAGTTCGAGGCCAGCCTGGGCTACCAAGTGAGCTCCAGGAAAGGCGCAAAGCTACACAGAGAAACCCTGTCTCAAAAAACCAAAAAAAAAAAAAAAAAAAGTTCAACTTCCCCTGGATATTAGTGGCATGCTTATTAAAAACCACAATGAGCTAGAATTTCATACCTATTTCCATGGCTATTTCATATTTTTTTAATGGAAAGTAATAAGTATAGACAAATATGTAGAGCAGTGGTTCTCAACCCTCCTAATGCTGAGACCCTTTAATACAGTTCCTCATGTTTTGGTTACCCCCAATCATAAAATTATTTTTGTTGTTACTTCGTAACTGTAATTTTGCTACTGTTAGGAACTGTAATGTAAAATATCTGATATGCAGGATGGTCTTAGGAGAGGTCACCACCCACAGGTTGAGAACTGCTGATAGAGAGAACTGTGCACAGTTGCTGTTGTGAAAAACAAATTGGCATTCCCCCAATATTAAAAGTACAACTACTGTATGGATAAAGGTGGCAGGGCCACACCTAAGTAGAGACCCAAAAGAAGTGACAGCAGGGACTGAAGCATATCCGTGGACAACACAATCATAGTGGTCATCTACAACCGCCCAAATGTAGAAACAACTCAAGTCTGCAGCAGTGGATCAATGAATCAACAAAAATGGTGCACACAGTCAAGGAAACATTATTTGAACTTAAGAATGGAATTGGGTATACTGGCACATGCCACAATATGGATTGGCCTTGAAAATATTCTGCTAAGTGAAATAAGCCAAATACAGTAAGACAAATGCTGCACAAGTCCACCTATACAACGTACCTAGAATAGGCAAACTTCACAGAGACAGAAAGTAGAATAAAGGTCACCAAGAACTGCAGAGAAGATGTAGTAAAGAATTAAAGTTCTAGAAATGAATAGTGTTATAACAGTGAATGATAGTGAGATATATAAGAAAAATGGTTAAGATGGTATGGTTCATACTCTGCATGTTTCATCATAACATAACTATAAACACTGACCTCCACAACCACAAAACAGCTAAATGTTCTCCCTTATTGCCAGTTATGAAATAAGGACAACTCTCACCACCTCTACTAAACACTGTACAGTACCTCCCATCTTTAGTCAGGACAGTAAGAGAAAGAAAGGACACAGATTATAAAGGAAGAATGTAAAAACCTAAAAGAACAAGAACAAAAAACTAAAAACCTCCTAGACTTTCCAAGTGTCACCATGTGTCGTAGTTAGGGTTACACTGCTGTGATGAAACCCAATGACCAAAGGCAAGTTGGGGAGGAAAGGCTTTATTTCATTCAGTTCCAGATAACAGTTATCATCAAAAGCAGTGCGGGCAGGAACTCAAGCAGGGCAGAACTGGAGGGAGGGCAGGAGCTGTCACAGAAGCCAAGGAGGGCACTGCCTACTGGCTTGCTCCAATGGCTTGCTCAGTCCACCTTCTAATAGATCCTAGGACCACTAGCCCAGGGGTGGCCACACCCACAATGGCCTGGCCCTCCCACATATAGGCCTACTGGCTTGCTTAGAGCAGATCTATGGAGGCATTTTCTCAACTGAGGCTTCCTTTTCTCCAATAACTCTAGCTTGTGTCAAGATGACACAAAACTAACCAGCACGGTGTCTTTAAAAAATGACCCAACAGGTTGGAGATATAAAATTAATATTGGAAATGTCAAGTATTTTATATCCTTTTATATCCGTCTGTGTCCTGCCGCAGCCTAGGGTGTCCCAAACCTTGCAGCGGTTCTTTGCCTTGGCCTCTCACATGCCAGGACCACAGGTGCGACCACAGCCTGCTGAGAGGGCTCCTATGTTAGTAAGACAGGAGAACACAGTGAACTCCTATGCTTCAGAATCAAAGTCCACGGAACACCTAGGCTTCAATCTGACAAAACCTGTGAACGATCTTGTGATGGGAACAAGAAATGTCACCCACAGCCTCATTTATTTAAACACTTGGACCCCAGTTGGTGGTACTGTCTGGGAGGTTATGGAACCTTTAGGAGGTGAAACACTGCTGGAGGAAGGGACCTCAATAACTAGCAGGTTATGGAACCTTTAGGAGGTAGAGCCCTGCTGGAGGAAGTATAACCTCACTACTTCCTGTTCTCTCTTTCTCTTCCTGTGTGCTGATGAAATGTGATCCCTCCCTCCCTCCCTCCCTCCCTCCCTCTCCCTCTCCCCCTCTCTCTCTCTTTCTCTCTCTCTTCCTGTTCCTATGGCCATGCCTTCCCCACCATTATGGACTCTATCCCTATAGAGTCATAAGCCAAAATACATCTGTTTTCCCCTAAGAGATTTTTGTCAGGGTATTTTATCACAGCAAAAAATAATGATAATAATAATAATTAATATAGGTATATACACCCCAAATCACAAAACATTAAGATCTTTTTTTCTTTAAGATAGTGATACTAGGTAACCCAGGCTGGCATCACTATCATTGTTTATTCTAGGATACAGACCCTTTTGCCTCAGCCTCCAGAGTGCTGTGAGTACAGGTCTGTGTCACCACTTAATGCTTATAAATATTTTTTAAAAATCAATTCTTCTCAAAATGACCTGCAGACACAACATAACCCCTATCACAATCCCAGCAGGTTTCTATTTAAAATCAACTAACCAATTCTAAAGTCCAATGCAAACCAAAACAGCTCAAACACTTTTAGAAGAAAAAAAAAAATTGAGACGACTACCAGGGCTGATTCACAGATTGATTACAAAACTACAGAAAGGAAGCGAGTGAAATACTAACAAAAAGAAGGTGTATACAGCCCAGAAACACAATGAGACACTGAAAGACAACTGATTTTTGTAAGGGCAGGAAAGCTGTTCAGTATGGATACTTTTCAGTCAGTGGTTCTGAAACAACTAGATATCCATATGCAAAACAACAAAAAAGAAAAGCATGTGGCCTTCTGCTAGGCAAAAAACAATACTGAAATAATAATACATAAATGGAAAAGTTGATACACAGAATTTCATTGCAATAAATTTGTGCACTTCGAAATGTACTACTAGAAAAAATATGGTAAAAGAGTGGGTCTAAAATATCTACAAAGAAAATAACACCTACAAAAAAAATATATGCTGACTATAAAAAGCTCTCAAATCTCAACATTAAGAAAACAATACAAGGGCTAGAGAGATGGCTTCATGGTTAAGAGCACATGTTGTTCTTTGAGAAGATCTGGGTTCGTTCCAGTACTCTCCTATCAATTAACAACTCAGTTCCAGAGGACTGAAGGTTCTCTTCTGGCCTCTACCAGCACTACATACAAGTGGTGCACGAACAAAACACAAATACACATAAAATAAAAATAAATTTTAAAAAAGAAAGAAAACAACTCAACAAGTAAAAAAAATTGAGACTCGGATACTTTACACATACATGGACATGGCAACAAGTAAGAATTTAATATGATAAACATCAGCAGTTATCAGAAAAATCCAAATTAAACAACAACCAGACACCACACACCTACACAAATGGTTACAATCTGAAAGACAGTTAAGTGTATCACTTCTCAACAGCCACTGGAGTTAGAAGTGAAATCGTTTCCTTCACTGATAGAAGACAATATTTTCTGCAGACATAGCTTGTTTGTGTGACTCTTCAGCTTCATCACTCCAACAACACAATGTTTTTATAAACCAGAGTTTAGATTTTAAACCTTGCAGGCCCTCATCTTAGGTAGTCTTTCATCCTGGCTCTAATTCTTCAGTGTGGCATCCTCTCTACATTCTCCCATTTGTAGTAGCTTGATACTCCACTGCTCCATGTTGTGGAAAAATCTTTTTGTACACTGTGAAGATGTGTCACTTGGATTGGTTTAATAAAAAGCTGAATGGCCAATAGCTAGGCAGGATTCTCGGGTCAGAGAGGATGCTGTGAAGATGGTGGAGATGCCAAGAGACACAAAGCAAGCAGGATGGGCAATATAAAGATGAGGTAATAAAACGAGGCAGAAAGTAAATTAATATGGGTATTTGTCATTGTTAGTGGGATTGGTTACAACTTGTTATTGGTAATGGTCAGGAAAAAAGCTGAACAAAGGATTTTAGATTTAGGGATCTTGTTCTGAAAAAAAAATGGGAGATATAGAAATGATAGGATAAAGGGGTAGATTATTGAATCTACTTTTAAACTAAAAACAACTACTAGTCTTAAATATTTTACATTGGCATGGATTTTTGTATATTGATATGAATTTAGGGGTACTTTTGTTATATTGTATATACGTTTCTACTCTTGTTTAAGGTATTTTTGTACATTGATACAAATTTAAGGTTATTTTTGTTAGAACACACTATAAATACATTTCTACTTGTTTAAGGTATTATACCTATGCAGCTCATTTAACAATGTAATGTGAATTTCTATTACTTGAAAGTTATTATTACAGACTATTTAGGATAATAAAGAAATGTAGGTTAGTAGTTAGTCACCTATAACAATCAAACTTGTAGTCAAGTATGTTTTCAAGGTCAAACAGAGATATAGTTTAGATAGACAGGTGGTCTTGAAGCACTTCAGAGATCTACAGAATATGGCATTTAAGAGATTTTAATAACATAAGGCTTTTCATGACAATGAGACACATCTGCTCCTGGCAGCACCAATCTACTTCAGAGAAGATGATGGTCATTGAAGAACCTCTATATGGAGTTTGCTTTCTTTGTGGCAAAAATTAGCCACTGGGCAAGAAACTGCCCTTGCCTCAACTGCAGACAGTATGCTGTCCAAATGGGATAATCAGGACACAAAAGAAAGCAACTGCTGAACTTTGCCAAGACAAGGTAGGACAGTCCTTCAAAATTCCAGTTTTACAGAAAAGTCTGTCAGGTAATTTAGGCCCATAGGCCGAATATGGATGCCCTAACTTTAAAGAGGAACCTTGGGGTGACTGTCTAGGCAGCCAGATGTCTCTGTGATTTCTTAGTTTTGGAAGTTACTTGCTCAGCACTTCCCATTTACTCAAGTAATATTTTATCCTTCTTGAGTCTCTGATGAAGACTGAAGACTAGATAATTAGTTTTACAGTTTTCTTTGTTACCAAATTCAAAAAAGAAATTTACATAACAGATGTAGAGTTTATAAGATTGAGATACATAAAAGTTTAAATTGCTTATCTAAGAAAATGTTTTGAGGTCTAAAAAGTTTTAAGGTGGTAATACAAATTATAATAGAAAATGGTTTAGGTACAAAACTTTAATTCATCAAGATAAGATGATAAGAAAGTAT
Organism: Peromyscus nudipes; assembly: GCA_902168325.1. Lineage (NCBI taxonomy): Eukaryota > Metazoa > Chordata > Mammalia > Rodentia > Cricetidae > Peromyscus > Peromyscus nudipes. The sequence continues at coordinate 2,384 of CABHPH010151028.1, read as the reverse complement.
TTTCTCTAAATACGCCGAATACAAATGGACTGGACATTGTGAATGTAATTCTTCTTTGATAATTGTCCTTATTGTATATAGTTTCATTTGTTAAAGTTAATACCTTTCCTTTCTATTTAGACAATATCTGATAATTGTTCTTATTGTATATAGTTTTCTGTGTTAAGAGTTAACCTTTCCTTTTTATTTAGACAAAAGGGGGGGTATTGTGGAATTATCTTTTTGTATACTATGAAGATGTGTCCCTTGGATTGGTTTAACAAAAAGCTGAATGGTCAATAGCTAGGCTGGATTCTGGGGGCAAAGAGGACACTGGGAAGCAAACGGAGACACCAAGAGACTCAGAGCAAGAAGGATGGACAATATGGAGATGAGGTAATAAAGCCATGAGACAGAAAGTAAAATTAAAGAAATGGTTAATTTAAGTTATAAGAGCTAGTTAGAAACAAGTCTAAGCTATCATAATTAGTAAGTCTTTGTAAGGTTATTTGGGAGCTGGCTGGCGGGACAGAGAAAGACTCACTACAGCTTTAGGTATTGAGTCCACCTGCCTTGTGGCTTGTGGTGGTATTGTGTTCCCCAAAATATTGTGTATGCTAATAAACTTATCTGGGGTCAGAGAACAGGACAGCCACAATATGAAACAGAGGTTAGGCAGTGGTAGCATACGCCTTTAATCCTAGCATTCCAGAGACAGAAATCCCTCTGGATCTCTGTGAGTTCAAGGCCACATTGGAAACGGCCAGGCACGGTGATACACACCTTTAATCCCAGAAAGCCACACCTTCAATCCCAGGGAGTGGTGGTAGAAAGCAGAAAGGTATATAAGGCGTGAGGACCAGAAACTCGAGGCATTTGGCCTGAGCAGGCCTTTGGCCTGGAGAAGCCTTTGGCCTGGAGAAGCATGTGGCTGGTTAAGCTTTCAGGCTTCTAGCAGCAGTTCAGCTGAGACCCATTCTGGATGAGGGCTCGGGGCATCCAGTCTGAGGAAACAAGACCAGCTGAGGATCCGGTGAGGTGAGGAAGCTGTGGCTTGATCTGTCTCTCTGACCTTCCAGTGTTCGCCCCAATAACTGGCCTCAGGTTTGATTTTATTAATAAGACCTTCTAAGATTCATGCTACAGTGGCTTGAAGTTTTTTAGCTGTCTTCTACATTAGTGGGATATTGAGATTGTGCTTTAGTATTTCCCTCTCTGTTATATTAGTTAATTACCTCTGAATAAACGAAAAGCAAATATAACTCACAGTACTACTGTGAAACACTATATGCAACAATTATCTTAAAAGTTTCTTTATACATGATAGACATTCTAATCTCTAACTATACTACTGAAATACAAAGATATATGTTCATAGCTAGTCTACTGTGAGGTGAAATACTGATTTTGTATAAAACACTAATTTTCACAACTGAAAAAAAAAAGATAAACAACTGAACCAATTGTTTTTATCTTTTAGACCTATGGGTGTGGTGGCTGTAACTGAAATCAGAAAGTAATCTCATGCCCAAATGTAAAGATTTTTAAAACTCAAGTAGTTCCTCAGGGCCAACTTGGGGAACAAATTATAGATATTTCATTGTATTTTAGTATTTGTTTTGGTAAAGGATACAGCCTTTTTAGTAATATAGACAGCCCATGATGGCTGCCAGTCTGTGAGTCCTCATGTCATTTCAGTTTAAAATGACTTTTCTATTAGGCATGATTCATTTCTTCAGTAAAAATTCCATTTCAGTCATTTGCCCCTGTCAGCTGTCACTCATCTATCTACACCTCTATCTATTACAGCACAAAACAACCCATGCTTTGAACAGGCAAGTTTTATTACATAGTTTAAAATGAGCAAATATGTGAAAACCAGAACAAAATGGTGTTTGACTTGCTAGTATCTTCAATGGTTCCCTTTCTTATGGCATACACAGAAATAAATCTGTAACATCTATGCCACACAGATGCTAAGTAATGAAGTAATGCCTAATAAAATTTATTAAAAATTTAGAGGCCTTTTGAGTCTGTATTGACAGAAACAAATAAAGATGACTGCTTCCTCACAGAAATCCAAGCACTAAATGTAGACACGAGGAGAGCATTTGAAAAGTCATTTGACATCCACAGCTGGGGTAACAGAACCACATGTTATCTTTCCTATCTGTTGCAGGTTAAAACAAGAGCACAAAGCCAAGACAAGAAACAGGACATATATACAACCTCAAAAGTGTCTTTCCACAGGAAAGCTACAAAGAGAAAAATAAAAACATTACAATGAAGAAACTGGGCACCTTGTATGACTAAAAGCCCCCAACAGCACCAGAACAATACACACCATGCACCTCTTGCTATAACATCCTAAAAAGATTTTTGTGGAATTCCTACAAAAAAAAAAA
>CABHPH010151026.1:0-51130 GCA_902168325.1 Peromyscus nudipes | reverse complement strand
AGCTATTGGCTGCGGGGTCTACGCTGATATTCCACTCTGAGCATCTGGAGCCCTAGACTAGCTCCAAATCAAAGTGGGTACACTAGATCCACAGATCTAGTGAGGATTTCCCCAGTCCCCATTGTGTAATCACCATGACCATACTGGGAGTTGGCATAGCCCCCACATGGTTCCTTGCTCCTAAGGTAAAAGCTATCATAGTGTGTGTACTGGGGGAGGGACCTGAAACGTCCTTCTCACCAGCCCCAAAGGGAAAATTTTAAAATGCACCAGTGTGGCAGGCGACAGGGAGGAGTGGTGGTGACCGATCTTAGCAGCACATCTGTGGTGACAGCATCACAGTTCAACACCCCCATGCCCACCCCAAACTCTCTTCCCTCATTCCTCCACAGATCTTGATGACATCCCTTTCCAGGAAACTGCCTTGATGTCAGTCTCCATCTCAGAGTCTACTTCCTGGGGAATTTGGCCAGAAACAGACACAATTTTATTATGTGAGATAAATCACAAAAAAGTGCCACAGATTCTTACAAGAGAGCTAGCTACCAGAATGCAAATTGGTTGAGCCATGCAGGTCAACCAACAGAAAGTCTGACTTAGGCGTTGTCTTGTTTGGTTTTGGTTCTGCAATTTCAGTGGCTGAGGTTGAGCCAGCTTCAAATAGCAGTTGAGGTTGAGCCAGTCACAGGTTGCTTCCTGGTTAGACCAGCTGAAACAGCACCCAGGCAGTCAACAAAGCGCGCTCTTCCGCTCTGCATGTGCGTTTTCTGTATCTAACAGGAAGGTATCCTCTGAACACGTTTCCAGAGCTGGGGAATTTGCAAGGTGCTCTCTTCACTCCAATTAACAGATTCATTGAATAAACCTTAAGTTTTTCTTTTAACAAGAAAGACTGAAAAATTTGAACAGTGCCTTCACTGGAGATGGTATTATAACCTCTGCATGGAGACACTTTACATTTTAATATAACCCAAGGTCTGTCAATTACTTCAGAATGGGCTGAAAAACCATGAGATTTATTTTCTGACCTTCTATGCATCAGTGAGGAAAAATAATCCTACTATGCAGAATGCCCAGGGGCAATGAAAGATGAAAAATAAAGGTGTGTTTTGTTGAATCTCTATAGTCATAATTACAGCATTTGCACAAGAAATATTTGAGGGAAAAGAAACTTACACTAAAAATAGGATGAAAAATATAAGCACAGAGGGTGAATGATAGATGATAGATACCTAAGTACATAGGTAGATAGGTAGATAGACACATTGATAGCAAATGGAGATAGTTAATAGAGAGATGACAGATAAATGGTTGGATGGATAGATAGCTGATGAAGACAAATGATAGAGATTAGAGATACATAGATAGACACATTGATAGTTGATAGAGAGATGATAGATGGGTAGATGGATAGATAAATAGATGGATAGACAGTTCCAGGAGGTGATGTTGTTACATGCTTTGCAGTGTTTGGGGGCCACTGGTGTCCTGTACCTCGAGAGGAAAATAATGTATCAGTGGAACTAATAACTGAAAGAGAATAACTGGTACGGGTACCCAGCCAGGACATGATGTCAACAAAAATCACACGTGCTGTGGTCTATGATGCCCTCCATGTCTTCCTCTCTAAACCCTTCTCTTCTTTTGCATCCATGTTTCTCATTTTCCTTTCTCCAATGGCCTGAGCTGACTTGCTTCACTTAGATAATCATCGCACAATATAGTTAATGACTTTGTTTACAAGAGTCTTGCTAGTATTTTATTTTTACCATTTCTAGTATCTGGCCTCTTAAAATCAACTGAATATGGAAATGTGGACTTCAGCTGTCTTCCTCTTTGGCATATGGTATTTATGACTTGAAAAAAGCTGTTTTATTGTCACGGTTCCAGGGCATTTCACTGATGAGAGTTATTAAAATGCACCTACAAATTAGCCACGAGGAGATTGCTTGAACACAAACCGTTATTAAGAAAATGGTCACGGCAGGAAAACAGTAACAAAGAACGACTTCAGGGAAATGCCAGCTGGTTACTGCTTTCCAGAAAGGTCTAAACTCTAAACCCCAGAAATAAGGACTTATCAAAGGCTGTCGCTCTGAGTGAAATCAGATTTCTCTTTCAGATGTAGTAATAGGTTACTCCTGAAAAACCGCAAAGCTCAGAAACATTGCGGGGAGGCGGGGGGGGGGGGAAGCTTTAATTATTTTTAGTGCAGGGTGAGAGTCCAGAGCTCATACATGCTTCTGTCTCCCATGTGGCTGCTCCTTTCCCTCTCTCTCAGGTGTGGGTCCTCCAGGTACGTACAGGTGCTAAACATTTTCCACGTAGTCTTAGTTGGTGAACTGGCTGGTATATGAGCCAAACACACTCCTAAATAACAATGGATCTCCTCCCTCTCTCCTCATAGTCAATGAGCAACTTGGAGATGGTGTTATCAGATTTGCTACTTCAACCTGCCTTTCTTTTAACAAAAGACAATCACTAGGTTATGGAACATTAGAACCAACAAAGACCTTAAAATCATACTTATTTGACGATACATAACATATAGACATATGAGCCACCAACTGTTCTAGCAATTCTGATCCTTGTATCAATTCATTAACAACCACTCTTTCACAATGGAATTTCCTGCTTGGTACTTGACAATCACACTGAAAGAAACAGAATCAACCAGCTATTATAAACACAGCTTCAGACGTACAATATTACCGGAACGATTGATTATTCTATGGGTTTGACGACACAGAAAAGCATTTTATGGGTAGAATTTTCCCTACCTATACTATGTTCAAGTTTCCTCACTGTGATTCAGTAAGGGGAGACAAGGACCTATCTCAAAGACAACTAGAAAAGGGCCATAGAAGCAAAACAAAGAAAAAGTGAGACAATTCCAAAATTACATATAAATTTTAAAGCTTACAATTGACTTGTTAGTTATAACAGGACATGTATGCTGCAACTGTTACTCCATATATTATGTATGTTCTAACATGCATTCATTTGTGTTCTAAGCAGTTTACAGTCAAATACTCTCAGGAAATCACTCTACTAAGCAAATGAAGAAATAGCTAAGATCCTCTATGTATCCATTGTAACTCAACTTCCTTTCATAGTCTATGCTCAATAACTGCACAATCCAGATCTATTTCATTTCCACCCTCTCTTCCCTCCTCTACTCTATGTGCAAGATGAAAACAAATAATACCTTTATTTAGTTGATGCATCTATGTGTTAAGACAGGAAGAATATAATAAATCATGTGATATGTGAAGGTACCACTAATTCATCAAGATCCCCCCCATTTATTTATTTATTTATTTAATCTTTATAGCCACTAAGTAGACTTATCATACTGGTAAAAATGAGAGTAGAAAATGAAAACAAATCTAGTGATAACCTATCATCCCGAAATCATGTTAAGTCTCCAAAAGAACTGGCCTGCACACAGTAACCCTTTTCTCTCCAGCCCAGGAAACTGCTTCTGCTCTGTGAGAGGTAAATAAGCGAGAAGGAGCCAGCCCCATCTAGGACCCTGGTGTTACCTCTGAAAGGCAAGGCCATGCTGCTCACAGAGGAGGATGGCTACCAGGACTCCAAGACCATAAAGCTTCATCCCAGCAGTGACTTGGTGAGCAGCAAAATTCCCTAAGGGAGAAAGTCCCAGATAACGGATTGCATAAGTCTTCTTTACACACTGGTTAAAGTATAACAGTGGGTTCCCTCTGGTTTCTGTAGCTCGGTTCACTTAGCTTTCATTTCCACAGTCTAAAAGAAGCATACACACATACTTAGGTTGTTTAATAACTAAACCCTCAAAAAATATAATGAGCACCACCATTGTGTTTAGACAATCTCAACCCTGACACTGTGATATCATATACAAAGTTCACGCAATTGAGTTACAAAACAAACTCAAAAAGTTTCGTAATGTTCTAAGTAAATTTGTGATTTTGTATTGGGCCTCGTTCATAGCTATCCTTGGCCTCTTAGAGCTGCGTGTAGCCTGTGGATAGCAGGGTAGGCACACCTAGGAGAATGATTGATCCCCCAGAGAAGAAGGCCTGGAAAGTTCTGTGGCAGGGCGTGGTCTGAAGATTCACAACTGTGAAGGTTGATGGGATCATTGCCCATGTCAAGGGGAGACCTCCAGTGAAGCACAAAGCTATCTTCCCTGACCCTGTCCTTTTCAGTGTTTTCAACTTAGGTGAATCTATGTGTGTGTGTGTGTGGGGGGGGTCTTCAAAGTTGCGGCTTTAAAAAACCCAATAGCGGAGTCTGTGTAGGGGCTCCCAGGGGCTCCATTAAAAATATCTTTCCTTAACCATACTAAACGATAGGCCTGCCCATCGGGTCATGGGTACTGGCACAAGCAGTAAAGAGTTTAGGCGGCTTTGAATTACAATTTGTTCAGAGAAAGTCCTCACAGTAGCCACCATCTCCAGCAAGGCCACCACCCATCATTCTGCAGGTGGCATCATCTAACATTCTGTCTAGTGTCGGGCCACATCTGACCTCTGTAAGTGGACAGAGTCCTGACAGCCCTCCCCATGTTCCACCTGGTAAATACCTTTAAATGTTCCTGGGGTAAGGGCAGGAAAATTTGTAAAAGAGTCCACAACAAACACTTGAGAGTGAAAAAGGAAATGATGTGATGTTTCAGACTTCTGAGATTTAAAACCCCTGAAACTGAAAGGTGACCTCTACTGAAAATGGTTTTTTATTTGTTTGTTTTTTTCTTTTTTGTAAAGCAAAAGAGAAATAAGAAATATATGCATATCTGCCCATTTGTGGGGAAGAAATACAGGACGGATAGGTCATAAATTGATGGGTTTGCTCGCCACAGGCAAGTGTGGAAAGATACCAGAGTAGCAATGGCGAAGGAGAGACATTTGTTTGAATAAACCTTTTGAATAGGGTCACGCTATGTTTTCACATCACCAAAATAAAAGAGCATAAATTTAAATGACGAGCACAAGTAAGAGAAAATAAATAATAGACACAGTGGAGAGGAGGGAAAGTAGCCCATAACTCTCTTTCACTGAAAACAAGCTTTTGTCATACAACTTATTCTGATCATGGTTTCCCCGCCCTTGTCTCTTCCCAGATCTTCCCCTCCTCCCCACCCTTCCAACTCCATGCCTTCTTTCTCTCTCACTCTTTAGAAAACAGGCAAACAAAAAAACCCAAACAAACCAGAATAAAATAAAGCAAAACAAAGAAAAAGCACAAGAAACACATAAACATACAAAACCCATAAAAACACAGAACCGGAAACCATAATTTACAAGCAAAAAACCAGTAACAGTAAAAATGTCCAAACAGCCGGGTGGTGGTAGCTCATACCTTTAACCCCAGCACTTAGGAAGCAGAGGCAGGCTGATCTCTGTGAGTTTGAGGCCAGTCTGGTCTACAGAGCGAGTTCCAGGACAGCCAGGGCTACACAGAGAAACCCTGTCTTCAAAAATAAACAAACAAAAATATAAAAATACCATTGAGTTTGTTTTGAGTTGGCCATCTACTGCTGGATAGGGGGGTCTACCCTTAAGTGTGGTTTTATTATTCAGTGAGACTCCATTGGAGAAAACTATTTTTTCACTTTTGAGCAGTTATCAACTAGAGATGGCTTCTTGGTTGGGTATGGGAGTTCGTGTCCACTTTGCTCTCCCAGCACTGGGACCCCATCTAGCCCAAGCAATGCAGAGCCTGTGCATGCTGCCACAGTCTCTGAAAATACATCTGTGCTGGTTTTTAATGCTTATATATGTGGAAGTGTGTGTGTGTGTGTGTGGGGAGTCTGGTGCACATATGCATGTGTGCATAAGTTTTTCCTTTTTTAAAAAAAGATTTATTTATTTATTTATTTATTTATTTATTTATTTATTTATTATGTATACAGTGTTCTGTTTGCATGTATCCCTGCAGGCCAGAAGAGGGAGCCAGATCTCATTACAGACGGTTGTGAGCCACCATGTGGTTGCTGGGAATTGAACTCAGGACCATCTGGAAGAACAGCCAGTGTTCTTAACCTCTGAGCCATCTCTCCAGCCCAAGTTTTTCCTTTTGTTAGCACAAGAAGTAGTCAAGAGGTAACAAATTTTATACTATGTATTTTGTATTCTGTGTTTCCTAGAGAAAGTATGAAAATCAATATATTTTGAATTACATCTCTTTCTGTTGAAGTAATCTGGACATTTCTTTAGCAAAAATCTACAGAGTGGCATGATCTTCTATGTTCTTTGTGTCTGAACTAGTAGTTAGGGTTCCTATTGCTGTAATGAAGCATCATGACCAAAAGTTACCTGCAGCAGAAAACGTTTCTTCAGCTTCTACATCCTGAATCACAGTATACCGAGGGAAGTCAGGACAGGAACTCCAACTGAGCAGGATCCTGAAGGCAGGAGCTGATGCAGAGGCCATGGAGGGGTGCTGCTTACTGGTTTGCTCCTCATGGCTTGCTCAGTCTACTTTCTTACAGAACCCAAGGCCAGCAGCCCAGGGATAGCATCACCCACAATGCCCTGGGCCCTCCCCCATCATCACTACTGAAGAAAATGTTACAGGCTTGCCTGTGGCCTGATCTCACAGAGGCATTTTCTCAGTTGAGGTTGGTTCCCTTCTCTCAGATGACTCTAGCTTGTGTCAAGTTGACGTAAAACCACCCAGAACGCTGACCTTAACTTCCTTCTTCCCTTAGTCATGAACACTGGTCTAGCTGCCCATAGCATGTGTGACAGAGGCTTCCTGTCCAGTAGCATCTCTTGTGGTTGGGACTCTGCTGATAGGATCACCGTTGCTCCTGGGCAGACTAGCTGTTCTTTCTTTTGATGCTTCTCAGATCTGTCTCTCTGGTCTAGATGGGGTTTTATTTGTTATTATCTTTTGATTTGAGGATTTAGGTGTTTCTTCAATTTTAGAAAAACCACTCTTCCTTCTTTGGTCGTTACACCTTTGCTAGTCCTATGCTAGGACTTCTACTGGAGTTTGTCAGTCATTCCTTCATGTCCTATATCTGTCCCCTCACGTTTGAGAAAATCATGACCTTTGTTCCTGTATGTTCCATACTGGGTGCCTTCTCTGCACTCTCTTCAGATTCACTATTCCAACAGTGGCCACATAGTCACTGGAAAATGATCTCAGCAATTATAAACCTTTCATCGGGAGTTTATATGTTTACCAGTTTTGTTTTTATATCAATATTTTAAAAATATTGTGTAAAACTACTTTATGGTTCAATCTTTCACAGTAAGTTTGCTTAAGGTCTCCCTCCCTTCCTCCATCCCTTCTTCCACCCCTCCCCCCTGCCTTCCTCTCTCCTCTCCATCCTCTTTGTGCTGTGCTGGGAATAAACTCCCGGGGCCTCACCGCCCTGTGCTCTCAGCCAGCCTCTCTCAGATCACGAGAGTACTCAGAATATTCCTTTAAAGTCAGGGTCACACTGCTCTGCCAGGTCAATTACATTCAGAATGAATCTCTTCCTACCGCTGATTTTGTTGCTGGTCTCATTAGCATCTGTGTTTTCAGGGATAGGGTCCTGATTTGCAGGCTCATTTTGAGCAGAGTGACTTTTGCGTAGGAAGTTTCTGTTTCTCTCTCTCTCTGCTCACTTTTTGATGTTCTGTATTCCCCACTACCAGCCCCAAGTAGCTCTCCAACACACACACACACACACACATACACGGTTTTTCTGTGTACCCCTGGCTGCTCTAGAACTCGTTCTGTAGACCAGGCCAGCCTGGAACTCAGACATCCACCCGTCCTCTGCAAGTAACTCTTTAACGTCTGCTCCAAGTCTTGGCTGATAGCAGATTTTGGATTTCCTATGTCAAAATAATGCTAATGGCATTTGAAATGCAGGTACCAGGCAAGGGCAAAATGACACCTTTACTGATTTATTTGCTCTTTTATTGCCTGCAAACCAGCAGCTGTTTATAAACCACTCCGGGTATCAGTGAGCAGCCCTCTGAGATTCTTTTGATTGTGGCACGTACAGAAAAACACACAGATCTCTGAAGTTGGATTTGCCTTACAAAATGTGTGCACTGGAGTACCACACCCCCCATCAAGGTACAGCAGTGTCACCCTATCTGGCCCAGTCAGTTTCCCCTACTGCAGCAGCCGCTGCTATGACTCTACCTCTGTAGTGTAGCTTTACCTGCTCTGGAACGTAAGTGGTCATACCGTGAGCTGTCTTTTGTCTCAGGCTTCATTTGTTAGTTTATGTAAAAGAATCTTCCACATCATTCTGTGCACTAGTAACTGATTCTTTCTTACTGCTGGGTGGCATTCAGTTATAACTGCAACACTCTTTATTCAATTTTTCCATGAAAAGACATCGGGGATGCTCTCAGTTTGGGGGTATTATGAATCTAGCTGCTATGGATATTTGTCTACAAGGCTTTTTGCATGAGTGCCATTGGTAGGGAACAAACATGTGTAGTTGTTAAAGTCCTAACCACTCCATAGTCTTCTCATTATTTGCTGCAGTCAGTCTTGTCACCCGAAAGCTATTCTAGTAAGAGTGTGGTGTTTCCCAGTTTGGTTTTAATTTATATTTCCATGATGTAATGTTGGGAAACATTTTTCCGTTCCTATCAACCATGTGTGTGTATACACATATACGTATATGGAGAATGATATATGTGGTGAGAATAAAAAAATGATAGCATATATCTGATATATTACATACTTAGTGTATATATGTATTTAGTGTGTATATGTATTATATATTTAGTGTGTATATAGTCATTATGTAGGCATAGGCAGGGAGAAGTGTTGGTTCCAATCATGTGTCTGATTTTGTTTGGGATCTTGTATGGGTAGTACAGACACCACCGTTCAAATGTGGTGTGCAAGGACAACTTGCAGGAGCTGTTTCTCTGTTTCTACCATGTTGGTCTCAGGGATCAGATTCAGGTCATCAGGCTTAGCAGTAAATACTTTACTTGACCTGCTGAGCCATCTTGCTGGCCCCTCTATCTTATTTTTAATCAGATGTTTGTCTTATTACTAATGAGTAGGAATTATTACTTCTGGAACTCAGTACTTTGATATATAGATTATGCATACACACACACACATACACACACACACACACAATGTCTTGATCTCATAGAAGTGCATTTCTGAAAACATAAGGTTAGTAAGAGTTTATATCAGAGAGCTGTGGTAAGGGCTGAATGCGGTGACATTTGAAAGCGACCACAAAACAGGCGCTCAGCACAGCTCATTCATATTAAAGAGGTAAGTGAAAAAGCGTGAGCATAGGCCAGTGTATGCTCCACTCAGAACCTCGTCTGGCCCATCACGACCCCAGAACAGCTAACCCTCTTTCTGTGCTATTTCAGGTGGTAAATGACCAGCAAAGAAATAGCTTGGTCAATACAGTGAATCAGATCATGGCCCCTCTGTGGGATCAGTCTCATTCATAGATTGGTTCTCCAGCTAATTTGGAATATTAGGTGGCAAAAATCACCTAACAAGGATGTCTCAAAGCCTCCTAACCCTCTGTCTTTATTAAGGTGGATGCTTCTGCACTGATTACTGCCTTGGAGTTCCTCCCAACTTCAAGCAGAGTGAGAACCAGGGCCAGGGCCACGGTGGTGGCCTCAGCAGCTCATTCCAAACATGCACTTCAGACTCATTGTTAGGGCGTCGAGAATCAATTAATTGGATGCCTTTTTAAAAAAAAATAATTATGAGTTCAGGTGCGGCTCAATTTTCAAGGCTTCCTTTCAAAATTACTCAGCCATTAAAGCTGCATAATCTTGGGAGGCTTTGAAGAACATAATTGATAGATCTTTTTATGCTTCACACATTTTCTCTCATGTATATTCATAGAAAACGAATCTGTGTTATAATTTATACCAAGTCTTAGGGTATTTGGCCTCCTCTATTTCTAAAGGGGAGGAAAGAAGACACACTTTAAAAGACATTTAAAAAGCTGAAAGCAGACAGCTCAATCCTGGGTTCCAATTCCTTGCTGTGGTGAGCAAAAAATGGAGCCTGAGATCTGGAGCACCAAGAGGATTGCCTGGCACCCACACAGGAGAGTGCTCATTGGCTGGCTGGTTAAAGCGATGGAGAGAGCAAGGCTAATGTTGGGACATTTCCATGAATTCATACTCACTTTGATGTTCTGCTTGCCTGCTGGGATGCTCCAGCCAGATGCTCCAGCCAGGCCCGCCCTTTGGAGCAATACTCCAGATATAAAACAGCAGATCTCAAATGTCCCTGTACACTCAGTCACGTGGGGATCTTTTCAACATTCATGTTTAAACCAACTGTATCCATATGTTGGGGCAATGATGATAGGCACAAACTTTTTTAAAGTTCCTATGGTGATTCCAATGAGTCGCCAGGCTGCTGGGCAGTTGATCCGAGTCAGCCAAGCCCTCCCCAAGTGGGGTGCATGAACCACGAGCTGTAGAATCTTCTGGGGGCAAATTACAGGCCTCATCAGCCCTGGAGGAACTGAGTCTCAAAAGTAGGATATGAGGTGTTTGTGGCATCAAGCTTCAGGTGCTTCCTACATCCTTTAAAGTGTGAAAATCTCTCCTAAGCTTTTCCCTTGTCTACCTGTTTCCCAAGATCAGGCAGTTCCCAGTCCCAGCCATACTGGTCTTTTGTGTGTGTGTGTGTGTGTGTGTATGTCTCTCTGTGTGTGTGTGTGTATGTGTGTGTGTGTGTGTATGCACAAGGAGGTCAGAAGTCACCCTCCTCCAGTGTCATCTCTCAGATGCCATTCCTCAGGCACCTTCCTTCCCCTTTATTGGAAACGGGGTCTCTTGTTAGCTTGGGATTTTCCCAAGCAGGCTGGATTGGCTGGCCAGTGAGCCCCAGAGATCTACCGGTCTCAAGCTTCCCTCTGCTTGGGATGACAATTACACAGCACTACACTGGCTTTCGGCTTGTTACATAGGTTCTGAGATCAAACTTATGTCCCACACTTTACAAATGATCCTCCCAGCACCATACTAGGCTTTTAGTTCCTCGGAGATGCTGAACCCTTTCCCTCTCCAGTATTTTTTGTATTACACTACTTGGTAGACACACCTCCTCCCTCCCCTGCTGTCAGTGATTTGGCATGTAGCAGTAACGCCCGCGCCACCACCACCCATTCACCATGTCCCAGCGAGGGGCTGAGGATCAAAAAAAGAGAGACAAGAACAGCGAGTCATTCACCTCAGCAGAATGCCGAATGCCATTTATTGAAGGAGGGAGGAGGCCTTAAATACAGGCTTACAGCACAATGGGAGGACCCCGGAGGGCAGAAGTGCGCTACTGATGTTTTACACTCTTGCGTACACCAAATGCAGGATACACAAACGAAGAACCTCTGATGAGTGTTCAGGAGGAAGGAAACCAGCAGGGAATCAGCATAGGGAGGACATCTGGTCAAGGTCAGCAAGCAAGGCAACAGCTACCCAAAAACGGGGGGGGGGGGGGGCAGGGCCCAACATTGGCAGAGGTTAAAACAATGAAGTTATAACCCTAGGAAGTCATTGTAAACCACACATTTGGGGAAAAGAAGAGTAAGGATGGAGGCTTTGGGGCAGTTTGTTTATCAAGTTATCTAACTGTCACTGGGCATTATAGACAAATCATCCTAGAAATGGCTGAAGAAAAACATCTGGGGTTGATGTGAGCTGTAGAGAGACAGAGGGAAGATTTGTGGGAGTAGGCATAGACTGGGTCAGATCCATTAATGAGGCAGCCACCAGGAGAAGGTAGTGCCCAGCCGCCGGGAGAAGGTAGTGCCCAGCCACCAGGAGAAGGTTGTGCCAAAAAACATTCTTATGAACCCAAGAGGACCAGAAGACACAGCTCTTTGGACCTGTGCTGAAGAGAAGATGCTGTAAGAGAGGGAGCGTGGAGAAGCAGAACACTGAAAGGCCAAGTTGGGTTGTGGAGGATGCAGAAATGGAGGGAAAGGTACTCTGGCTGTCTCAAACAAGCTCTAATGGTGGGAAGGCCCTGGAAGGATGCTTTTATCTTTCAAGCCCAGCATATGTGGGAAAGGGTAATTTAATCCTGTCTGATTTCATTTTCTATCAGCTGTACATCTTTACAAAGACCTCTGTTCCTCTTAGTGTTTCTGAAGCTTTGATGTGAATGTGAAGCATCTCAGTCCATTCTCCACGGTTGCACTTGAGCACCACGGCCTTGGCAATTCATAAAGAATATATTTTTATTTCTTATAATTATGGACCCTGGGAAGTCCAAAGGGCAAGGGGCTACCTCTGCTGAGGGTCTTCTCTGTAGAGTCCCAAGGTGACACAAGACACCTTGGTGAGACTGAGCAAGTATGACCAAGAGAACTTGCTTGGTTTTTTGTTTTGTTTTGTTTTGTTTTGTTTTTAGTAGTAAATCTATTCCCATGATACCCCAGTAATCTATGATTGAATGATCTATATATGTGTGTAGACCCTCTAGTGTACAAATCACCTCCTGTCTTAGAATTTTATTGCTGTAAAGAAACACCATGACCGACAGACTCCACCAGCTCTGATTGGACCAAGAGGTAAATGGCTGTTCTCGCAGCAGGTCAGCCCCCAACCCCACCCATTGCAGCCCCAGTTGCAGGCCAGCAGGCAAGACTCCTGTGGGTAGGCCTTCCCAGCACCACCCCGCATCAGACCCTGTAATCTACAAGCCCCACTCTATCTCCCAAACCCACCCACCCCCAGACCTCAGTGGCTCCCTGAGACACAGACTCTGCCACCTCTGATTAGACCAAGAGTGGCAATTGGACCATGAATGGCTCCCTGAGACACAGACACCACTTGCACCGATTGGAGAAAGAGATGGGTAGACACCAGTGTAAGAATACATTCAACAACATAAAGAGCAATATGGCACCACCAGAACCTAGTGGTTCTACAACAGCAAGACCTGAACATCCCAACGCAGAAGAAGCAGAAGGAAACAACCTTAAAAATAACTTTATGAAGATGATAGAGGCCTTTAAAGAGGAAATGAAAAATTCTCTAAAAGAAATTGAGGAAAAGACAAACAAAAATTGGAAGAAATCAATAAATCCCTTAAAGAAAGCCAAGAAAACCAAGAAAAAGCAATCAAACACGTGAAAGAAACAGTTTAAAACTTGGAATTGAAATAGAGGCAATAAAGAAGACACAAACCAAGGGAATGCTGGAAATGAAAACGAGCAAATGAACAGGAACTACAGATGCAAGCATAACCAACAGAATGCAAGAGATGGAAGAGAGAATCTCTGGCATTGAAGATGCAATAGAGGAAATAGATTCGCAAGTCAAACATAACATTAAAGCCAACAAAGTCATAATACAAAATGTCCAGGAAATCTGGGACACCATGAAAAGACCAAACCTAAGAATAACAGGGATAGAAGAATACCATTTCAAAGGCACAGAAAATATATTCAACAAAATCATAGAAGAAAACTTTCCCAACCTAAAGGAGGAGATGCCTATGAAGATACAAAAAGCTTACAGAACACCAAATAGACTGGATCCACCCCCCAAAAAAGTCCCCTCACCACATAATAAGAGACACCATGACGAAGGCAACTCTTATAAAGGAAAACATTTAATTGGGGATTGCTTACAGTTTAGAGGTCATGGCAGGAAGCATGGTGGTGTGCTGGTAGGCATGGTGCTGGAGAAGGAGCTGAGAATTCTATAGCTGGATCAGCAGGCATCAGGAAGTGAATGTCACACTAGACCTGGCTTGAGCATTTGAGACCTCAAAGACCATCCACTAGTGACCTACCCTTCCTCTGACAAAAACACACCTACTCCAACAAGGCTACACCTTCTAACAGTGCCACTCCCTATGGACCCATGGTGGCCATTTTTATTCAAACCACCACACTTCCCAAAGATCCCACCTCCAGTTAGCTTTGACATATGACCTTGAGGATTACATTTGCAGCATGTGAATCTTTTGGAGAAACATTCAAACCAAAGCATGAATCAAGTAGGGATCTTTGAAAATGCAGATTCTGTAGATGGCCGAGACCCAAATTTCTAGACAGGTTCCAAGTGAATCTTGTCCAGGTATCATAACTGGAACAGAAAAGATTGAATAGTTGGGACTTATAACAAACAGTGAGCCTTTGTTGTAGCTGTCTATGGAATCATTCAATTTTATGTCAGATTCCATAGAGCCTTAGAATGAAATATTTGCTCACATTGTAGTTTTCTAGAGATTTCTGTTCCAAAATAATGTATGATAGCTCTCTATTAACAAAGCTACTTATTTAAATGGAATTCTTCAGTTTTCAAGTGTCAGATAATGTAAAAATTACTATCATCTTGCCTTCTTGTCTCTGAATTGTTGACAGCGAGTGTGCATTAACAAAATTGCCTAGGATTTGTGCCTGTCATGACTTTTTTTTTAGTTTCATTAAATTGTTTTTTTCCTTTTTATTAAAAATGGATTTTTTTCACATAATATATCCTGACTATGATTTCTCCTCCCTTTATTCCTTTCAGTTCCTCCCCATCCCCCTCCCATCTGGAGCCACCCCTTTCCATCTCTCATTAGAAAGCATATAGGCCTCTAAGGGATAATAACAAAATAAAATACAACATCGTAAGATAAAACAAAAACTGATACACCAGAATAAGACAAAAGAAACAATCAGAAAGAAAAGAGCCCAAGAAAAGACACAAGAAACAAATATAGACATGAGAGAATCCCATAGAAACACTAAACTGGAAACCATACTATATACCCAAAGGACCTGTGCAGGCCCCATGCACATTGCCTGAGTCTCTGTGAACTCATATGTACATTGATCCTGTTGATTTAGAGGACCTTGTTTCCTTGGTGTCCTCCATCCCCTCTGTCTCTTACATTCATTCAGCCCCTTCTTCTGTAGGGTTCCCTGATCCCTAAAGGGAGGCATTTGATGGAGACTTCCCACTTTCACTCTCTGCATGTTGTCTGTCTGTGGGCTTCTGTATTTGTTCCCATCTACTGCAGGAAGAAGGCTCTCTGATGACGGCTGCACAAGGCACTGATCTACAAGTATGGCAGAAGGTCATTAGGAGCCATTTTCCTGCTAGGTTCTTTTAGTAGAATCATAGTACTTGGTTTTACCCTAGGTCCCTGGGCTATCTAGTCTCAGGTTCTTCAGTCACTCAAGCATTGTCAGATATGGGTTCCATCTCCTGGAGTGGAGTGGGCCTACAGTCAGGTCAGATATTGGTTGGTGACTCCAAGCTTCATGTCACCATTGCACCAGCATATCTTGCAGGCAGGACACCATGGTAGATCCGAGAGTTTGTAGCTGGGTTGGTGTTTACGTTTCTTCTTTGGCAGCATACAGAGTACCTTTCTGCACCAAAGATGCTAGCACATAGGGGTGAAGGCTCTGTGCAGGCACCAGTTCAACCTCTTCATGTCCAGTAAATTGTGTGGATGTTGTCTTCAGCAAGAGGACCTTGTCATCAGTTTGTGGAAAGCAACCTCTAGTCCTGGCAATGGGCTGTGTTGTTTGGGGGTTCCCATTGCCATAAGTTTTTAAATATATGTAGACATAAGGGTCAGCAAGATGACTCTGGGGTAAGGATGTTTGCTGCCAAGCTTGACAACCTGAATTCAATCACCACAGTCCACATAGTGGACAGAAAGAATCAAACACCACAAGTTGCCCTCTGATCTCCACAAGCATGGCGCGCACGCGTGCATGCGTGCGCGCGCACACACACACCCCAAATAAATCAATGAAAAAAATCTAAACATGTATTTACGTAGACTTAAAGCATAAGAAAACACAAACTCTGTCTTTCAGAAATAGGGAGAAAGGATGTTGAATAAGGGAGCCATTGTTAGCAGCAAGGGTAGGGCAGTGATTTCCATTACCAGAATTTTAACAAGAAACTCTCAAGCGTGACTGATTTCACAAGAGGACCAGTCAGCATTGCCCATTCTGATCATCCAGTTGTCTTTCTGGATTTGGGGACTGCAGAGCCTCACTGGGTAAAACAGTGTCAGGTTTACAAGAGAACACTGCTGGCCTTTACTCCAAGGCTGTGTGCCTTCTGCTGATGTGGATGAAGGATAAAGGTTGAGGCAGCAGACACAGTGTCTGGAGGGAGGTGGCCCTAAGGACTGTCCCAGGGACACTGAAGGCACAGGGGTATGTGTATCATTCACTAAGCATTGGTGTGGCATAGGCTGGTCTAGGTGACCAAAGAGTTCACACAGTCT
Organism: Peromyscus nudipes; assembly: GCA_902168325.1. NCBI lineage: Eukaryota > Metazoa > Chordata > Mammalia > Rodentia > Cricetidae > Peromyscus > Peromyscus nudipes. The sequence goes on along the minus strand of CABHPH010151026.1, from coordinate 34,930 downwards.
ATGAAAGAAGCTGATGGTGAGCCCTGGGACAGCCTTGATGAGCATGTGTGTGTGTGTGTGTGTGTGTGTGTGTGTGTGTATGTGTGTGTATGTGTGATATGCATGTCTAAATGGATACAGTCAATAGGTTGGCTGGGACTTTGCAAGTCACCTAATCCAACCTTTGCGTCATGTAGGCTCCAGAGTCCTAATTTCCAGGCAGACAGCAGTCCACTCTATGCTGAGACCTTTCCAGGTAGGTCCATTTCGTAACTTTCCTTGCAATCACGTCTGTCTGGTCAGTGTTTCCCACAGTCAGTAAACATTGCTTGTAACTAGTATAAATCACATTCAAAACAGTTTCCTCGCTCTTACTAAAAATTGGGGAATGTGCATGGCTTTGTAGGGAGTACCTACACATGTAAGTCACGGATCCTGCCTACTTCTCATTCATCAGACCTGAGTTCCCACATAAAGGTTTGTGGATTCTTCATTCAGAATTGAGTTTTGAGTTCCCACAGTACTTCATTCATAGTTTTGCTACACCTTTACTGAAGTATGCCCTTTATTTTAGCCTTGTGTACATGCATGTGTGCACATTATCTCTTTACTGTATTAACATCTTTCTTTAGATGTAAAATGGAGAAGTTTGGATTGGCTCAACTATTGCTGCCTGGAGGGCCAGCCTCCAGCAGCCCAGGGTATGCAAAAAAAAAATCCACAAATGCAGCAAGGGCTAATCTTTTCTGTCTGGGGGAAATAGGAAAGAAAACACATGCGTTCTGATGGTAACATTCTCTTTTACTTCATCTTGAAAAATCTCTGAAAATCTCTCGTCTCCATACAGCTACATATCTCTCTACATGGCTACATCTCTCTACTCTCTTCTACACAGCCACACATCTCTACACCGCTACTCATCTCTATACAGCTACATCTCTCTACTACACAGCTACACACACACACACACACACACACACACACACACACACACCCCAACAGAAAAACTCTGGACAAATACATGAGTTACATTTTGAGGGTCAGAGCCATTCTGATAACACATGAGAAACACGGTTTCTCTCAGGCTTAAAATGTCATGCTGACCGGCAGCTGGAAGTGAGTCTATGCTCAAAAAGTGGGTATACTATTATTCACTTTGGTTTTATTTGTTAGGGTAAAAAGACTGAGACAACGTAAACATCCATAAACTACAAGTCAAATCCAGCTTCAACACTGACGCAATGCAGGGTACCTATTGAAAAGATTGAGCTGGATCTCTATGTAAAGATATGGCTCCATCTCCAAGATAGTGTTAAGTGGAAAAGAGAGAGATAAAGAATAAAGCATTTTGGGATGTATGTGTGACACATGCCCAGATATTCCTGGGATGAAAGTAAGTAGTAAGAGTAGTTGATAACTGGGCAGAAAATTGAGGCCTTGAGACAGGGGCAGTGGATGGTGGACACAACGGCTCTTTGAGGGTCACAAACTCTAAGGGTAGAACTTGACAATTCCTGTATTGTAAATATCTCCCTGTGCCAATTTCAAGCCTACAATGTTTTAATAACAGGTGGACAAAATTCAGTTGCCTCCAGTGAACTGATACAAGACAGCTTCAGAGCACAACTCTAGCGTGGGGTGGGGAGGGAGTGGCCGCTGTCTACTACAGATCTTCGGGTGAGTTTAGGTAGGGAAGAGAGTGGCCACTGTCTATTGCACATTCTTGGGTGCACTTAAATTCCTCATGCCACACTTGGTTTGCCCAAGTGAGTGAAATGTAACCATAAAAAGCTAAATGTAGAATTCTCACGTCCCTTAGGCTACTGTGTACCTTGTCTCTCTCTTGTGATGGTTCTCCTTTCTTGGTAGAGCTTGCCTGCTATCCTGTCCCTTGTTCTGTGTGCTTAGGTAGAAGACCTAGAGCTGCAGTCTGGTCCCAACCAATAGGATCAGTAGTTTCTTTGTGTAGATGGAACACAGATACTGTGCTCACACAGGAGCTGAAAACACATGCAGTCTAGGAAAGAGCCACTTTTACATAAGCCACTGGGAAGGCTAGGTACACACAGATGCAAAAGATCAGTTTCCTAGCCACGGTATAGCAGTGTGGCTTTTTTTTTTTTTTTTTTTTTTTTTTTTTGTGGCTCAAGGTAGAGCCATGCCACTTTGATGGCAAATTTCTGTTGTCTCAGCAGTCCAGCCTAGGAGCTGGCTTCTGCACTCTCTTCACACTCCCCCATTGGCGCACACTCCCTGCCAAAGTGAGATCCAGTCCAGAAGGAGAGGAGGCCCCAGTTGTTACTGACTCAAACCGCCTTTTCTCAGTTCATCTTAGAAGTCATTTCACCAATCTCCAGGCCTGATCTTCATGATCAGGTTCAAAGGGTTTTTGATAATTCTTGTTTCAACTTCCTTCATGTAACTAATGGCAACGTATACCTCAGTTTTCAGCTGGAACTTTTCTCCTCCTTATTATCACTCAGCACACACCCAGAGTTTCATGTCTGTGTTTGACAGTAAGTTGGGTACAGTGACTATACCTTCCTCAGCTCTTAAACATTTCTCACAGACATCAAGCCCTCTGGGCTTGTGAGGGACAAACAACCTTTAACATATCCAGAAACAGCCAGAATTGGGAACATTTTATTTGGAAAGACTGTTAACATGATTTATCTTCATTTTTCCATTAAGGCAATAACACCCTTCCTTCATGGAGGCAGATGGGGAAACATCATCTGAGGCGACACGAAGTTCAGACTAAGGTCACAGCCAAACACTTTGCGTTCAAATGCAGCAGGGATATGGGGTGGGAGCTGGAAAGAGTCATTTATTGGCTTCCTGAGTCCACTGCCACAGATTGAACCCACAGCCCTGCATTTTCATTGGTTTGGAAGATGCTGAAGTCCCGTGACATCCTGCCATCCCTAAGAAGATACCTTGGGAATAAGTCTGTCACTAATGCAGAGGGAGATTAGCTTTGGTTCACAATGCTCTGTGGCTTTTTAGCTTTTGGTAAGTTTTCATGGAAATTGCTTATTTAGTGGATCTATCCAAGTTCATACTGTCCTTTGTTTGGAATCCAGGCAGTTCCTAGGAAGCATTCTACTCTTGACATCCAGCTGCATGTGTGTATGTGCCTGCGCAAGCATGTGGGTGAGGCAGGGACATGTATTATTGGCACATATTGGCCCCCTCGGGAACTTTAGGGTGGCAAAGAGCTTTTGTAGTCCCAACTAAGTGAGAATTGGTAATATGGCCTGGTGGCAACCAAATAGGCTGATGTCTAAAAGCAAATGAAGCTGAGCAGGATTGCTTCCGATTGTCACCAGACATTTTGCCAACACCACAATAAGCAGATATCTAACAAGGAGGGATAAACGCGTGGAGATGCAGCACCCAGAAGGGTGGATGCTTCATGACCCCTCCATACCTGCCCTTAGTGGTTTTATCTTTATCACACTTTCCTTGAACCCCCAGGTTTGCGGGCTCCCAGGGACTCTCGGGGTGCTGGAGCTTGACTGGCTGGTCAGGTGCTCCAGTGGTTTAGAGACCAAGATGGCAAGAAAGGGGACCACGGAGCAGGTGTGGTTCTGGGGGGACTGGAGCAAGCTCACAGGCTGAGAGAAGGGGATGCAAGGGGAGGCTGTGACCAAAAAAGGGCTGTAATTAAGGCAGGTTTGATGATCCCCTCCAGGTCCTCACTCTGAACAGGGAAAAAAGTAGCTAGATAAAACCGGTTTGAAAGATCAAGTAAGAGTTAGGAACACTGTAGTTTTATCCTTGACTACCAGGGAAAGCAGGGAGGGCAGGGAGGACGTCTGGAAACGGCTTCTTTTTAACTTTTTTTTTTCCCTCTGGTAGAATTTTCAAAGAATAAAAAAATCTGCAGGAGAGTGGATCTTCTGAAGAAAAAAAAATAAAAGAGAGAAGCACCTATTGCTAAGGACAGCAGAAGCTACTTGGCCGAACAAATATGCACTTTCTGGAATCTCATATAATGTCTCTAAGGTTCAGGACTTTGGAGTGGCCTGAATGGTCCTCTGTATCCCGGGAGCACCCTGTGCTGACCCTCAGGGCTGGCTCTGTCACCCTTCCGGCTTGCTCTTCTGGGCCTTACACCCTCTTCATTCCTTTCCCCATGAGGCAGGCAAACACTGTCATGACCATTTTGGGGTTCACTTCCACCAGGTCTTCCGGAAGGGCATATACTCTTGCTCCGATTTTTCGGGCCATAGAGATGGCATACCTGTAAGAGAGAACAGATGCAGCTCCTGAGCAGCTGTGGGTGAGGAGGACCCTGTAGGCACAGGATCCACATTCAGGGCAGAGGCCGGTCACCCCATCTGCCCACATGTGCAGACAAAGGTTGGCTCAATCGGCTCCCACCAAAGCCTCAGCCCTGCTCTCCAGTCACATGATGACTGTGACACATGTGTTTTGCCCTTGAAGGCTTTCCCAACTTTTACCTTTTTAATGTACGTATGCATATGTCTATGTGTTCATGTGTCTAGAGGTCAGAGGTCAACACCGAGTGTCTTTATTTTTTTTGAGACAGGGTCTTTCACTGAACCTCAGTGAGCTCACTGATTCGGCTAGGATGGCTGGTCAGCAAGTCCCAGGGAGTCACCCGCCTCCACCCTAGCACTGGAACTAGAGGTGTGCAGGACCACACATGGATTTTAGCATGGGTGCTGGGCATGCCCACGCAGATCCTGTGTTTGGGTGGCAGGCACATTTCCAACTGAGCTGTCCCTCCAGGCCCCCTCCTTCCACTTTTAAGACCCATGCAAAGAATATTCTCTTGGGGTACAGAGTGTGGCAGAAAATGTCCAAGAATGAAGTAAGAATTGCTAGGAGCATTTTCGACTATAGAAACATAAGAAGAAAACTACACGTATAATATCTTGTCATGCATAATACCCGGTGTATAATTTCTTGTTCTGTATACAGATGTTTTTATTTATAGTGTGTGGCTATTAGAATAGTCAGAGTTTTGTGCTCTGCTTTTCAAATGAAGTCATCACAGCTGCACTAGAGCTCCAGAGTTCTGATAGATTACATAATCTCTGCTAGCTGCGGTCTCTTCTCCAGTGAACCCACACTCTTAGCTGGCAGCTCCTTTGTCCCCCCACTTGCTGTACCCTCCTACCGTAGCTCCTCAGAGTCTCCCCACCCACCCAGGGCCCCCCACCTCTCCAAAAGAACATCCTCTTATTTTAGTGACCAAATTAACTTAAGATCACTGCCCATTCCTCCTCCTTGTCCACCTGTCAATAACTTTCTCCACGTTAATTATTAAACAAGTAAAATTAATGTTTCCAACGTAAAACACACAGGGAACGTTGCATGAAAATCTGTGAGTGTAAAAAAAGCCAACAAAAATCCCAACCCAAACCAAAACCACTGACACAATCTTGTCTCAAAAACATAACCATTCTTAGCCTTTTGTGGACTTTTTTTTTCTTTCATTTCACAGTGTGTGTGTGTGTGTGTGTGTGTGTGTGTGTAAACCAGAGGACAACTTAAGCTGTTGTTTGGCAGACTCAATCCATGTTATTTTACATTATTTTATTATTTATTTTCGTTTTCTGTATAGTGTCTCTCACTGCCCTGGAACTCACCATGTTGACTAGAGTGACCAGCCAATGAGCTCCATGGATCCATCTGTCTTTGCCTACCTGGCAGGGAAATTAGAGCTCAGGCCACCATGTCCATATCTGCCTGTAAGGCAGACACACTCCCCAACTCTTTAAACTCTTCTCTATAAAAAGAGGTTAGTTTGTTTTTCAGTGCTAGCAGTCAACCCAGGACTTCCTGCATACTTGGGCATGTTCTACTGCTGACTCTGTCCCCAGCCCTGAGCAATTTTTAAAGAGCTTTGGGTCTTGTGTTTGAAGGGCAATGCCCAGGAACCTGGTCTCTGAAATCAGACTCTGGCTTTCATCTGTGCAGCTTGAAAATTGTGTGACCTCAGCAAGTCCCTTAAACTGAACCACAGTGCCTAGGCCTGGTTTCAAGGCTTTGTGGGGTTTTTGTTGTTGTTTTTTTGTTTTGTTCTGTTTTTGTTTTGCTTCTGTTTTCATGGTGTTCTTCTGTCTAGAATTTCCTCCATCTGTTTCCTGCCGGCTTACCTGTCCTTGCCAAGGAACTCAGCTTAGAAGTCGTTTGCTTTAAAGAGCTAGAGCTCCTTCCTGCCCCCTTCCTGACCTTGCACTTCCCATTATATACCCCATCACAATCTATGTAACCACAGCTTAACTCTAACTTCTCTCCAGTAGACTGTACGGAGCATCATCGTACGGGAAGTGCGCGTCCCCATTTCCAAAGCTGACCACAGAGAAAAGGGCACTGCTGGGATTCTAAAGCAGGAGTATTATGAATTCTAGATTTGTAAGGGACTCGTTTATGTCCCTTTCCCAAGAAAGATATGGGGAAGTCCTGACTCCCAGAATCTCCGGCTGTGACTTTATTTGGAAATACAGTTGCTGTAGATGTCACAAGATAAGGTTATGCTGCAGTGAGTCTAATGTGGCCTTTGTCCTCATGAGGGAGAAGACACAGACGGGAAGGTAGCCACATGAAGTCACACACACACACACACACACACACAGTGAGTGGACACAGAGATTAGGATGATGATTTACAAGCCAATGAATTCAAGGGTTTGCTGGCTATTGCAGAAGCCAGGAGAGAGCATGGGAGAGTCTGCTCCAGAGCTCTTGGGATCAGCCAGCTCTGACGTCAGCTTGATTTCTAGTTTCTGTGATTATGAAGGAATACATTTCTGTTGTTTTAAACCACCCAGTTAGGGTGGTACTTTATCATGGCATCCCTGGGGAGTTAATACAAATTCATCTAAGAAAGGTACCTCTGTAGAGCAACAGTTGGTACACTTTCTATAGGAGGCCATCCAGTGCCATTTTGTCAGCCTTTTAGCTAAGATCAAGTGATGCCCAGACAGTAACTACCTTAGGGTCTGCAGGCTCTGCTGCATCTTCTGAACTCTGCTGTTGGAGCAGAGATGCTCCTATGTAAATGAATGGACCTGTGATTCAATACTTATTTAAGGATATATACAATGGGCCAGATTCGGGGACTGCAGCCCTCTGGCTCCTATCATAGAAGGTTCATTTGGCAGGACAGATAAAGCACAGTGACTCTGCTGGGGACATTCCTGACACTGAACTCAATCCTGCCTACTTTCCACACCAAACTTTAGGGTTTTGTTGTTTTTGGTTTTTCAAGACAGGGTTTCTCTGTGTAGTTTTGGTGCCTGTCCTGGATCTCACTCTGTAGACCAGACTGGCCTCGAACTCAGAGAGATCTGCCTGGCTCTGCCTCCCGAGTGCTGGGATTAAAGGCGTGCGCCACCACCACCCAGCCAAACTTTACTTTTAAAATCTACAGATTAGGATTAAGAAACCAGATTTCTAACTGTAGCCTTGCTTATTTCTTATGAGAATCATCTAAGTTTTGTTTTGCTCCGTTCTAGCACAGGCAATCTTCAACTGCTACTGCACCACACCGAAATTGATGATGAGCCCTCAATAAGTCATGAGAGGAAAAATCCGGAAGAGCAGAGACAAAGCATTTGCAGAAAGCACCAGCATCAGCTTCCATGGCCACCGTTGGCGGCTGTGTCCCCGTCTCCCATCCCCATGTTTATGTACATACTTTGCATTGTTGAGTTTCTCCTCATCATCCAGGTTTTCTGTCTTTAGAAGGTCATAGTTTATGGAACCTGGTTGAATGGCGTCAATGAGATCCAGAACTGGGAGGCTGGTACTAATCTTTGGATCCTAAGTGGAGAGAAAGGGAGGGCTTGTCAACATGTCCTAGAGTTACTTCTGTCTGCTTCAAGGGAAGTGGGTAGGCCTTTTTTTCTTTAATATAGAATAGACATAGAAAGAAGAGACTAAAGATGTCGTCAGGAAAGCGTTGCTTTATGTAAGGGGCATCCTAGAGTGAGTGGCAGAAGGCAGGTGAGGATACAGGTGAACTTGGTGACAGTAGATGTTCTTTCTCTGAGGACCATGGAAAACTCAAGGTTTCCATGGAGACAGCAACAATGTGATTAAACACAGGGACAGTAATAAACACACTTTCCCCAGCCTTGTCTTGTCACCACAAGGCTCAGGCATAGGCATCTATTCTTTTGCCTTCCTTTTTTTTTTTTTTTTTAAAGCTGAAACTCTTGAAGTTCATTTTGTAATTGACACAGCAGTGTATGTATTCATCATGCTCTGAAGTAGATAGACATTGTGGGGTGGCTATACCTAGCTAACAAATGTATAGTCTTACAGAGTGGTCATTTTTGTGTTGGGTGCTTAATATTCACGTTTAATCTCATTAATTTGTTCAGTGATGGTATCGGAACTGAGAACCTCACACATATCAGTACCACTGACCTAGGCCTTCAGTTTCCACAGTTACCCTTCATTTACAGAGAGGGAAATTCTGGGGTTAAGTGAGTTGCTAGGAACTGGTAGAGCTCAGGTTTGAATCTGAACTTCTGACTTAGCATCCTGGACATTTGTAAATGTTTGGATGTTCGTATCTAGTGCTGAGAATGCTCCTCAGATGTGGATGCACGGAGCTCTGCCTGTGTGCTGCTTCCTTGAGTCATGTCCTGGGCAGGAGGAGTGTGCCCGTGTTACCGTCTAAGCATGCACAGTCCGAGCAGTGCGTGCTTGGGAGGTGCGAGTCAGAATAAATTCTAAGGCTCGTAAGAGATACCAGTTCTCCTGCCCAATTTTCCTATACAAGTAAAACAATCTTTTGTAATAAGAGAATGAGTCTATTTTAATACTTCCTCTTGGTTGATAAAAGAACTGCTGCAGCTATAAACAAAGATGGAGTCACACTCTCATTTTTTCCACAAACGTCCATTAGCATCCATTAGCACCCATCGCTACCTCCGCAGGATGTTTTGGTGACAAAGCACCACTCAAGCAAAATGGAGAGATGCAAGCCCCACCCTCCTCCCTGCATTCTGCCCTGGGTGTGGAGTTGACAACAGGTGAGGGATGGTAGGCATCTTATAGACGACAAGGGAATGGGTTTATTTCCAAAGTGTTTAATCAAGAATGAGCTGTATTCATTTTTTAATGTCTCATTGAAAGGGGACTGTGCTAATCTGACATTGCCTTTCGTATCACCACGTGGCCCTTTTTAATCAGTGCTGTAATGACTTAGGGAGAAGAAAGACAGAGAAATTTAGACCAGAATGACTTGTGGAATAAGAGAATCATCAAGCACTCCAAAGAATGAGTGTCAGCGTGGCTTATCAATCCTTGTCTCCACAAGGACACCCAGGACGTCACTATGGCATTAGTGCCTGGGGCAGCAGCTGCTGTCCCAGGAGAAGCACCTGTGACTGGCCAGTTCATCACTGTGGTTAAGTGACCCATGGCTGTGCTGCCCCAGGGAAGGGCTTTCCCCTCACTTAGAGAACAGCACCTGCTGTGACCCCAAAACTTTCCCAGGCTTTAGTTTCCTTACCTATGAAATAAGGAAAGCAGCGAAGACAAGCTCAGAGACAGGAGCCCCTGGGACTAGAATGCAGCAGTAGCTGAGATGCCTTTGACTCTTCCCCATTGCCCTTTCGAATCTCTCTCAGGGAAGATATATTCACTTCTGTCACCAGCCTCCATGCCTATCTGTGCTCAGCAACCCAGGCAGAGTGGGAGGCTGGAAGTGGGGTGGAGCTCATCCAGGATGAGCTCACAGCAGGTGGAGCTCTTGCCCTACCTGACTCTGCCTTTGCCCTTCCGGGCAGAAGAGACTCTGATTTCTCTTCTCTTTCCTGCAGGGTGTGAGGGCGTCCCTCCCCACAAATCCTGGCCTTTAAATTAGAACACCGACATTACGATGTATGGACATAATTGCAAATGGATCAAGTGACTGGGTCCTTGAGAAAGACTCTCGCTAACAGACCGCCAAGTTAATAAATCTCATAATATATAATGCTATTATTAATAAAAATAGGATTGGGACGAAGTACATATTTCCCCCCAAAATAGCACACAAGATACCTTTTGGCATTTTGCACTTCACCATTACAGTGTAAAAAACTCTAAACTGGAGAAGTGTGCACATTTTAAAAAATGTATTACTGTGTTTTATACCACTTCAAAAGAACAGAGCTTAAAATGAGGTGCATAAAAAATAGGGTTTTTTTTAAATTAACCATCAAAGGAAAAGTGATGAGAAATTTGCCAATGAAATGGCGATGAACATTAAAACAAAAATGGGTCGTTTAAGAAAAACCAAAGTGTGGTTCACCCCAATACCTGGCCCCGGGTTTGATTTTATAAATAAGAACTTTTAAGATTCATGCTACACCAAAGGGATCATCAAGTCTCTAGCACTGAAGGTCACTTAGCAGGTAATGGGAACACGCGGGAGAACAGAAGCTGAAAACTTTACCTTGAAGCTAGAGATGGATGAGCTTTTTTGTGCCTCCTTCAACGTGTCATTCACCCAGTTGACAATAATGTCATCATTGACCTTCTGTCCACCACCAATATCTTCCAGCATATTCAGTGTGTACCTGGATGAAATCAAGAGTGACTTTTGCAGAAAAGTGGCTAAGACGTTCTTCTCTTTCTAGGCACATCCTGGAAGGGAGTCTGAACACTATTACACCAGAGAGGGAATGGAAACAGCCCAGAAGTCCTTCAGCTGATGAATGGCTAATGAAAATGTGCTGCACTTATACAATGGAATGCTATTTGGCTGTTAAGAAAAACGAATCATGAAATTCCAAAGTAAATGGAAACAATCATTCTGAGTGAGGTAACCCAGGCCAAGAAAGACAAACATCTATTTTCTCTCATTTGTGGATACCAGCCTTGAATCTTCAGACAATGTGTGTTCCATTTGGAACACCCACAGAGGTCAGGGAATTAGTAATGGGCTGCCAGGTATGATTTCACGTGAAGGGAGATAGGACACGGTGCTATAAAGGGTTAAAGAGGGAATGATGGTACAGAAAAGGTTTAATGGGAAGGATGATGAGAGATCAGAATAGAGGGAATATGGGGAAGAATAATTAAACATAAAGACCTTTGGGGAAAAAAAGTCCCATGGAAATCTATGACTGCAGAAGCTTCGTAAAACACACACATATGCATGAAGAGTTTAAATGGAGTTACCCTAGACTAACTTAACACATAAACATACAGTTTTATAATGAACTACAAGGCAAATGCTTCCTTGTACCTGCTGCCATTGCTCTGGGAAAGAAGAGTAAGCAGCAGAGTAGAGATGTGTGAGAAGGAGAACGGAGCACAGGGCTCCTCTAACCTGCAATGTCGTTCTTAAAGGGACCTCACACATGAAGGAGCAAGGGCCAGTGAGACTGCTCAGCAGGTAAAAGCGATTGCCTCACAGGCCAGAGAATGAGAGTTAGATCTCCAGAGTTCACGTAGAGGAGGAAGGAGAGAAAAGACCCACGGAGTTGTCCTCCACACTGGAGCTGTAGCACGCACAGGTACACCAACACCCACAAACACCTGCTCACACCCACACTGCCTACCCAAATGTAATAAATAACACTTTTGAAATTAAAAAGTCAACATCTTTAAATTTAAAGTGTTGGGAAAGTTCCAGCAGCGACCAGACTAAAGGGAAAATATTGGTAAGCCACTGGGACTACAGTAACAAAGATGACCTCAGCCTGAGGGTCAGAATCCTTCAGTCCACAGCGGTTTCAGCATTGGTGTTTTTATGGGGAGAACATTTGTTATAAGATCCAGCAGGTCCTTAAAATTCTCTTGGCAAGGAATAAATAACCTGCTTCCTCCTGGACTGAAGGAAAACCAAGCAGGTGAGCCATAGGAAGGCTTGCGTCATGGTTCAAGTGAGCAGGAGTACCCATGAAAGACATCTTCTCAAATTGAAACTCAGGAAGCTGGTGATTGATCAGAGGCCCTGCCTGAATGAGGGCACCATCCACTCAGGTGCTTTGGACTCTGCTTATGTAATCCATCCTCCATCTTGCTCTGGTTACCCCGTCTACACAAAGCACGACACTCACACAAATGTCCACAGGGATTTCAAGTTTAAACCCTGGAATTCGAGTGATACCTGGATTGCTCTGGGCTAAAACAGCTCCCATCACTGAAAAATGGAGAACTGGACTTTGAAGTGTTTATCATTTAAAATCTTTTTAGATGAAAACAAATTTAGATCTATTTATTTTATGTGTATGAATGTTTGACTGTATGTATGTATGCGCACTACATGCATGCCTGGTGCCTATGGAGATCAGAAGAGGGAGTTGAGGGCCCTAGAACTGGAGTTATGGATGGTTATGAACCATGTGGGTACAGAGAACCAAACCTGGGTCCTCTGCAAGAAGAGCAAGTACTCTTTAAGTACTGAGCCATCTCTCCAGCCCCTATTTTATTTTTTAAATAGGATTCCAGTTGCATTTGTGTGTATATGTGTGTGTATGTTGTGTGTGTGTGTGTGTGTGTGTGCAAACATGTTCAGTTGCATGCACATAAAGACCAAAGGTTGACGCGAAGTATCTGCCTCAGTCATCTACTGAACTGGGAATTTACCTATCTAACTAGACTGACTAGTTATTGAGATCCAAGCATCCCCCTGTCTCAACCCCAACAGTACTGATTCTACAGACACATGTATCTATGCTCAGCTTTTATACAGGCAATAGGGATCCAAACTCAGGTCCTCGTGACTTCATGGAGAGTGCTTTACCCAACGAGCCAACACACTCCAGACATTCTGAAGGTTTTCTTTGTTTAAAAAATATATATCACATTCATTGAACTGGCAGTTAGATCCCCCCTCCCAGTGGTGCCTTCCATTCCTCTCCCAGATCAGCTCTCCACCTCAACCTATACCCACACTCACCCCACTCTCATCCCCAACCCACAACCCCTGACACACACAGACACACACAGACACACACACCACACACACACACACACACACACACACACACACAACTAAACAGAATCATTAGTACCTCTCCAACTCACACCTTGCATCCTCTTGCTTAAGGAGTCATCTATGCTTGCTGGCTCAGGTGTCCTTTGTCTCCCATATATTTCCAATCTTTTGAACACCTCCCAGCTCAAGCATCCCTTCCCCTAGCCATGTTGTACATTAATTATTATACCCAATTAAAGCCTTTTTCTCAGAGTTTTTGATGGAGACAACATCCACCATGTCCCATGGAGACAGGTCCATGTCTGTTCATCATGATTGCGATGGTTTGAATGAAAATGGCCCCCATAAGCTCATTGGGAGTGGTGCTACTGGAAGGTGTGGCCTTGTTGGAGGAAGTGTGTCATTGGGGGTGGTTTTGGGGTTTCAAAAGCCCAAGCCAGGCCCAGTGTCACTCTCTTCCTGCTGCCTGCCAATCCAGCTGTAGAATTCCTGCTCCTCTCCAGCACCATGTCTGCCTAGACACCGCCATGCTTCCCACCATGATGACAATGCACTAAACCTCTGAACTGTAAGCCAGCCCCTTTTTTCAAGGAAAAAGCAGGGTCCATAGTGCACACTGGGCCTCCAGTAAATGCAAGTATAGACTGGTGGGTAAAATATGTGAAAGGAAAGCAAGGAGATGAATGAGATATTTAGTTTGGACTAAAAAACAGGACCAAAGTGCTAGGAAATAATGAGCGCCCGGGATTTAAGTCTAAGGTGGATTTAAAAAGGTACTCCTAGTCTGAAAAAGACCCTGCTTTTTGTAGGTTCATAAAGATTGTGTGTTACAGTGAAACAGGTCTCTTATTTTCTGGCAGTTAGTATATGCATTGATTTATTTACATTAAGACAATGTTTACAAATTTCTGCCCAGTGAACATTTCAGTAAGGAATGGTGGGTCAGTAATTACCTCATTAAGTCTTTCCTATAAATAAGCTGAGGGAACAAGCTAAACACAACCTTCCCAGCTGCTCCCTTCACTCCAGATGTGCATTTCCCCTTGCCAAAAGTCCAGCTCTGCAGAAGGTGAGTGTTCCTCCATTCTCTTGACCTTGGGAACTACAGAGGAGAAGCCAACCTCTGCACAAAGGTCTGTCTGTTAAAACAAAAACCCACCAGTGAACAGAGACCCTCCTCACAGGGCTGTGGGGCATTTTTGAGGTGTCTTCTGGCACGGTTTTAAGAACAGCCCTTCATGGCGGTGTAGAGTTCTGATGAGTACAAAACAGTCTCACTGTACCTCTGGTGAGGTGTGGAGGCTGAATGGACTCAGACACAGATTCCTAAGTGTAGAGAGAAAGGCAATGGGAAGAAAGCCTAGACTTAAGCTGTAATCTCAAACAGACAATGTAATAAACAATTGCTCCTCCAGAGACAAGCTTCAAAATGTGAAGCAAGGGGCCAGAGAGACAGCCCCGTGGATAAGAGAGCACACACAGCTTTTGCAGAGGACCTGGGTTTGGTTCCTAGCAGCTACATGAGGAGGCTGACAAGCTCTGCACTTTCAGGTGCATGGGATCCAACGCCCTCTTCTGGCCTCCACAAGGTAACTGCACTCAGGTCTACATAACTCTACACAAACACACAGATACACACATACACACACACACATTTTTCTTTAATAAAACCAATGAATAGTCTGTGCCTACCTAGATTTTTTTCCCCTCAGAAGTCATTACCCCTTAATATCACCCAAGTTTGAGGTGACTGTGCTTCTAGCTGGAACCTTGCTGACAAGAGCTTAATGTGGCTGGTGCTTGCAAAACACACCAGGCTAAAAAAAAAAAGTCCAAATGAAATAGCAGTGTGAGCCCCAGGTCCAGCCAGGTCCTCACTCAACCAAAGAGGATAGATGTGGTGTGGATATGAGAGGCCAGGGAAGACATGATATCCCTTCTCGATATCCTGCCTTCCCACGATCAGCTCTCATTTATTTAGCATTTGATACGAGGGACAAAGTTTGGCATTTTGGTTGTTGAGGACCTAATCCAACGTCACCATCCACAGCCTGTGTGGCGGTAGGGAATGGTCTCTCTCGCCTGCCTGACAGCCTGTTCTCTTGCCTCACTCTATCATTGCCACCTGCTGGCAGCTTACTTGATTTTAGTTTTTGTCTCCTAATTTATACATTATTTGCCAGCTGTCCCATCTTAGAATGATTTCCATGATACCGGAGGGGAAAGGGAGGCTTAAGCGTACAACCCTCATTTGTTCTTGGAGGGGAAATGACATGCCATTTATTGTTATGATAAATGGCCAAATTAGCATATCTGTGCAATCCAAGTGAAATAAATTCTACCTAGAACTGGATGCAAATCGAATAGATCTGTTACTAGGTGGCAGGCTGAGGAAAAAGGGAAGGAAAAACAAAGCAAAAACAAATTCCTGCTGGTCCCATTTATAGAACCGCCAGTCGTCTTCCCCCTTCAGCAGTAATGTATTGCTCTGTCCACTTCCTGCATGCAGAAATCTTGTGTAACAAACATTTGTGAGAGCTGTCACTGATCATCTGGGTGAAGTCAGTAGCAGCAGAAAGGCCTTACCTCATATGTATACCAGTCCTACAGAAAGGCCACATATGAGCCAAACTTCTGAAGCAGGTGAGCATAAAGAGTAATTTAGCAACCCGGAGCACCACTTGGTCTGGGCTATGAACATAGCCCTCTCCTAATAATGCACTTGGCAGTCTGAGACTCTTACCTGTGTGTAACACACACACACACACACACACATACACACACACACACACACACACACACACACACACAAACTCCTCCCCAAACAATGTGGCTAGCAATCTGTTAGTGATCCAGGACCCCACCTGTACTGAGCTGAGTGCACACCCCTCTCTGAACAATGGATAAATTTCCCCTTCCTTTGATGGTTAAGCATAGATAAACTTTCACTCATACTCCATTATGTAAGACAATGTGGCCTCAATTGGATCTGGGTATTGGATATCTGCAACAAGGAAAACTGTGTCCTTAAGTGAACTTCTAGGGAGGATCTCCTATTTGCTTTCTTATGCCTATGCATAACTGGGTATGCATATGATTAAAATAAGGTGCATATCAGAAGGGGCATAGTATGTGCAGTAAAAAACAAACACAAACTTATATAAATTAAACCTGTCAATCAAAATAGAGAACTACTCAAACTATGCCCCTAGTAACCAAACTCTTCCTCCTGTGGCCCCAAAAGGAAGCCCCAAATAGTAATCAGGCCCTTTGAGCGCTCTCTCTCTCTCTCTCTCTCTCTCAGCCTGCTGTCACTTCAGCAGCATAGCTCTTTCTGGTCTGGAGTACTGTCCATTTTTTAATAAGTTTCCTTACTACATTAGCAATCTGTGTGAGCCTTTCTGTCAATTCTGTAAGAAGCCAAGAGCTTGGAAACATCCAGACCAGTCCTGACCACGAATAACACTTTCAGAACAAATATCACAATACAGGGTGGATTTTAGATAGTATAAAATTTGTAACAGAATAGGGTTTGCTTAAGTTTTCTTATTATAATTAGAGCATATCAATATTATCCTATATTGTAACTCTTGAGAAAATACAGTTATAACAATGAAAAGGCTTTGCTTTAAAGCCATCAGTGCCCCCAGCCCTCCCCCCCTCCACCCCAATATATGAAAGACAATGAGGCTCATTGAGAAATAGTTCATGGAACTATATATTGGTGAAACGAGCACTTGGGAACTTTCAGTCAAGTGTGTCCAACCCATGGCCTGTGGGCCCCATGTGACTGACAACAGCCACGAATTGGTCCAAGACAAAAATCCACAAACCCACTTAAACCATTAGAGACGTTTTTGAAGTTTTGTTGGTAACACGACTGCATGGTGGTTCTTGAGCATAAACTTTAAGGATGGCAGTGTTGTGTCATGTGTCAAGGATTAGACACATCTATTGTAATTTCAATGTCAAATGTCCCCCATGGGCTCATGCCAAGTTTGAACACTTGGTCCCAGCTGGTGGTGCTGTTTGGAGAGGTTGTGGGACATTGGGAGGTGGAGGAAGTGACTGGGGGTGAGTCTTGAGGCTTTACAGACTGGCTGCAGTTCCTGTTCAACTCTGCTTCCTGAATTTGGACACATATGACCAACCAGCTTGCTGGCACTACCGTCCTATCTCCCCCACCTGTCTTCTCCACCATGAGGGGCTGTATCCCTCTGGAACTTCAAGCCAAAATAAATCCCATTCCCCTTGAGTTGCTTACGTGAGGCTGTTTTAATCACAGCAATGAATAACGAACTAAGAGAATGCCCGCATGTGACGTACAGTGACGCAGAGTTCAAATCTCTTCAGTACTGGAGCTTCCCACACATTCTGAGATCACCCATTACAACACCTGCCTTCCGTCAGTTAGAAGACCCCGAATTTGGGAATGGGGAAAGGCAATTCGAGTCAGGGACTGAAGTACACCATGATCACTGCTGATTATTCCTCAGCAAGAGGGAACATTGGCACAAATACATCAAGAACCAATCATGAAAACCAGGGTCTGCAGATGAGAGACTAAAGCTGGGGGCGGAGAGACACAATCACCCTGTCTTCGTCATGACCCTGTTAGACAGAATATAATCTGACATGTGATTTCTAGGGCTTCCCTGAAGGCACAAAATAAATTATGTCACACTGATACAGGATCCCTAATGGAAGGATATAAGATTCAGCCTGGTAAGAGCTATCAGTAGAGAGGGGAAGAATGCAATATTTTAAGAGAAACATGCTTATTTTTATTTAATCAATTTCCTATTTGTATTATTGTTACCTAACTAACATCACAAGGTAGCTATTCATTAATGAAGTTTACATCTGGCTCCCAAACATATCTAAAGTTCTCCACTAAAGAGCTTTCGTAGAGATAAACTTTAAAGTTCTTTATTAGTGGGACATGATGAGGTAGAAGGGACCAGTCATAAGTACCTAGCACACAATGCTGTTCAGACTCGGACAAAATGAAGGACAGGATAGTGGCCTCTGAAAGGAAAACAAGGGAGGAAGGAAGCCCTAAGACTGTCTGTCACAGAGAAGTCTCCAAGCTGCACACTGAGAGAAAATCCAAACATCCCCATACACTGAGGTAATGGGGTTAGAACTCAAGGAAACTAAGGAGCCCAGAATTTGCAGTGCAGAGTTTTAGACCTGAGAGTATTTGCATGGAGAGGAAGGTATGGTTGAGAAAGAAAGCCCTAGAGGTACTCAGCTGAATTTTGCCCAGGGCATGCATGTGAGGCTGGAGAAAGAACAGCTTGAACAGCCCTTGAAGCTCACATGGGGCATGAAATGATTTGGTCCCCACCAGCTAAAGAGGAAAGAAATCCTAATGCACGGGTCATTAGCTAAGATGCTCATTTAGTGCCTTGTTACTAAGCAGCAAACGGGCTCTGGAGGAGGAAGCATAAAGCATTCTGGGGTGGAGTGAGGTTAAACCCACTCCACCCCAGAACAAAAGTGACAAATTAGTGAGGGATGGAGAAATACCCAGTACTGAGCAAGGTAAACCTTATAGTGTTTGGAACGTGATCAGAAAAATTAGCAACATGCAAAGAAATAAAAAAATATGGCTTGTATTGAGGATAAAAGTGAATTAGTATAAACAGACCAGACGAGAAGCCATTACAGCTGCATCCACATGCTCAAGAAGGCAAGCAGAAGATGAGAGGCTGGAAATAGAAAAAAGATTCAACACTTCCAGATGTAGAAACTATAATATAAAGATAAAAATATACTTAAATATATATGTATATATACTAAATGGAGTTAATGAAACATGACAGTACACACAGAGAGAGAAAAAGACAGATTAACTTAAAGATACATTGGCCCATACCTTCCAAAATGAAACAACAAATAAAGGAAATAAGTAAACAGAGACTCTTCAAATGATTACACATGCACTCAGGGTTTCCCAAACAGGGGTGGGAGTGAATTCAGAACAAATAATTAAGGAAATTAAAAACTAAAAGTTGGATGTGAAGTTTAAAGCAATACCACAAAATAATTCAAGGACCCTCAAATATAAGCAACAACTTTGCACAACGTACATAATCAAATTATTTCAAACTGGTGATAAAGAGAAATCTTAAAAGAGCCCTGTGCAAAAACTAGCATGTTCCGTACCAGGGAGCAAAGAGGAAGCTCACGGCAGGTTTGCTGCTGCTAACATCACAGGCAAGAAGACAGCGAGCCTCATTTTCAAGTACTAAAAGAAAAGTACGCTAACATAGAAGTGTACACGCAGAGAAAGCATGTTTTAAGAATAACAAGGAAACTAGGCAGTTTCTGGCATATAGAAACTGAAACACTTCATCATCAACATCCCTGTATGATTAGAAAGATTCCAGATATAAGAAAAAGATCTAAGGTGGAGATTTAAACCTATAGGAATGTAATTCACTGTTACTAACACAAATCAGTTGAAGGTAAAAGGATGGGAAAAGATATGCCAGCCAGAGGAAAGGGTGGTGACTCTATTAATGTCAGGAAGAATATACTGAGAACAAAGAACATGACCAGGCACACGGGAGGTCGCTCTGTAATAAGATAAAAGTGCGAGTCATTCAGATGAAACAATAATCTCAAATACTAATGAACCTAACAGTAGGTTTTCATAAGAACTCAACAAAAACCAAAAAAAAAAGAAAGAAAAAAAAAGTAGTAGAAAAACAAAAGGCCCTTCCTTAATTACTACATTGAACTTAAGTTATGGTTTTACTGAATGACATCACTTTCCTATTATGTTTCTAGATAAATGACCCATTCACTAAAATCTCACGCATCCCTCCTACCTTCTCATGAGCTGCCACACCAGTGCCAATGTGAGAGTGCGGTTTCCTTCATTGAGATCTTGTCCTGCGATGCCAACAAGGGAAAATTTAGCTTGATTCTTCCCCAGATCCACTGCATAGTTACAGTTCTCAAGCTGTTAGTGAGGCAGAAAGAAAACAACTTATGGCATGCATCATCTTGGTTATGATAAATATCAGAGAAACGATAAAAAAAATAAAGACACAAAATAAAACATCAGAGCTGCAAAAGCTCAAATACCAACTTGGTTCTGCACTACTATGATCTACATTAACTACAGAGATTTTCATCCATAAATATAAGCCCTCAACTCCACCAAAAATAGCCGGTGTGCCAGTATAAAACTAATTTATTACCATGATCATTTTCATGAGTATTCACGCCACATAGTGAGCCATCCTCAGTTATCTGTCTGTGATATTGCTGAAATAGTTGGATTTTTGGAGACAGATGGACAGGAAAAATTTATATTCTCCATCTTACAAACACATAGTGGATAGACATGGAGGGCAGACATTCCAGTGGCTACTTGTAGACCATTAAGGATCACCGAAGGCAAGTGGGATGGCTCAGTGGAGAAAAGAACCTGCCACTAAGTCTGACAACCCAAGTTTGATCCTTGGAACCCACATAGTAGAATGAGAGAACTGATTCCTGCAAGCTTCCTCTCAGCTCTGCATGTGTGCTGTAGCATGCACACACGCACACACACACACACACACACACACACACACACACACACACACTAAATAAATGTAAAAAGAATCACAGAGATGAGGAGTGGTGAGAAGTGACTGTGTCAACCCTGTTGTTACAGAACAATGTTCCCATTGTGTTGACAGTGGATAAACTGTACCAGCCAAGCTGTGAGTACAAAGCTCCAATTCTTTAGAAAATTAGAATGAAGATCTTGCTGCGGGGGAAAAAAACGAGAGACCCTGTGGCTTTGCTTTCTCTAATTACCTTAACTGGAAAATTTTCATGATAATGTGTAGAGACATCCAACATGAATTATAAATAAGTAATCAACTGCATTTGACAGGTTCATTGTAATGGAAGTCGTCATGGGGTCTCTGGTTGTTGCACTATTATTTAATCCCTGCTAAACACTCAACAATGCTTGGCTACCTGGTAGAGTATTCACAAAGAGTTTTTGCAGGCTAATGCCACTGCCTGTCTCATGGCCCATCAGAAAAATCATTGTTTACCTTTTTCATATTGCCCCCCAGCTTGGGGTATGGAGGTTTGTTTACTCTGTTCCAGTCAACAGGGACTTTGATCTTTTCATAGAGCTGGAAGATGACCAGGGCGTCCGATAAGTCACTGAACAAGACAAACACAAAGAATTCTCAGAGAACGTGAGGCGCCTAGTTCCCGCAACAATTCCCTAAACCCTGGAAGCTTGGTAGGAGGAGCTCCATCTTTAAAGAAGTAGAAATTGTGATTTGGAGAAATAGGTTTACTCTCCCGGTGACTGTGTCCCTTCCACGGACACGAACTGCCTTCAGGCAGGAAAGGAAACACGGCTTTAGCAACAGCAGAGGCGACATGTGACTGAAAACGTCACACTCTGCTTTGCCTGCTCCTGAGAAGATGGCGAGATTATGACACGCAGTGAGCTTGTCACTTTGCTGAGGTATAATTTTTGTATTAAACACAGTGACAACGGATGCGTGGGAATGAGTTTCTCAGCGGAGCAGGTCACTGTGGCACTCCTGTGTCCCATCAAGGTACCCATTTGGGAAGAAAACACACGCCATAGTGGTGTGGTGTGTGGGATCCCACGCTCTTTCCAAGTCTTTGTGTTACATATCGAGGATTAGTCCCAAACTCTTCCTACCTGTACAAATGATTGACTCGAGGGTTAATTCCCAAGGAGTTCATCCAGTTCCTGAACGTCCGCTCTTCCCTCGTCTCACCTAGGTTAGTGAAGACTGGTTAATACATGCCCTAGAACAAGTCTGGCTTATGATCCAAGTTTATCTACAGTGGATGAAATACAGATGAAAGGTACAGAATAAAACAGACACTATTGGGAGGGCAGATATTCGATTTTTTTCCCATATAATGTCTACAAGCATTTCTACAGCATCTAACGAGATTTGGCACCAGCAAGTAGGGTCCATAGAGCCAGTTGTATATACAGAGGGAGGAGGCAGATACATTTGCCATTCTAGGAAAGAACAACATAGCCCAGATTTGGAAATGTGGAATTGAAGCTTCACTTTCTGGGGTCAGTAAAAGCTGAATAGGAATGGGGAGAAAGTAGAGCATTTTGGAAGACTGTAAGAGATTAGAGTAGTAAGTGTGTAAACATGAGCAGAGGGAGCAATAGACAAGCTCTCTGCTCAGAACACTGGAAAGCAATGTGGCAGGGATCTGTGCAGCGTAGCTACAGAGCTACACGGTCTAGAGGCTGCAGTCAGGCTTGGGAGTCTATGCCGGCAAAGCTGCAGATTTATACTGACATATCCTACAGTGCCAGTCATTGTGGGTTCTTCTGTCTGATTGCTATAATAAATTCTTGAGCAAGGCAGAGATATAATGAAAGCTATGCCAGATGTGCCTGGCAGTGGTGTGCAGAATTACGGGAGGGTGATATGCATTTAGATTAAACACGCAGAAGGGATGATGTTTGGTATTGGTGTGGGGGGCATGTTTAACTGTTTGATGAATGGAGGAACAGGCCCCTGAGATCTATTAAGATAATTGGTGTATGAGACAATATGAGTCCAGAAGAGCAGAAAGGGAAGATAAACAATTTAGAAGACATTTCAAATGAAGAATTATTGGTAGTTACTTACACGATAGATTAAGAGCAAAGGGCAGAAAGATGTCTTAGTAAAGCTCAAGACCATTAGTTTTGGTGACCAAAATGAAAACAAAACAAAATGGGGTGATGGATTGAAATGAGAATTACTAAAGGGGGGCAGACGAGACAGGAGAGGGGAGGCGATGGGGATGAGGAGAAGCATTTGCTTCTGCCTCATATGTGCTTTATTGGGAAAGCCCTAAACTGAGGTGCCGAAGCGGCAGCTAGGGGTGGGTGACTAGTTGGCCTGATGCACAGATTTGAGATCAGGAGACAAAAATGCCAAACCACGGCTTATCCAAAGCAGCAGGGTTGGATATGGACCCCGTGTCAATAACTAGAGTAAAGTGCCATTGAAAAGGACTTAGACAAAAATAACCTGGACTTCCTCGAGTTAATAACATTCATTTCATATTAATTTTTTTACTTTATTTTTATAGCAATGTAGAGATTAGCTCATGTTTTTTAAAAAATCAATAAATATCCCTGGAATCATGAGCTGGTGGAAGCTGAGCTGACTAAAGTTACATGCCATGTGTCCAATATCAGGGCTTTACTCTGTAAAATACGACCATTGGGATTCTGCTTCCAAGTACTTTCCTGTGTCCTAATGACCTCTTACAGAACAAAACAGAAGTGAAAACTTGAGCAGCTGTGTCCTAGTGTAAGTTAAACGTCACTTCAGATGGCGAATGGTGGCCATTGCTTGCCTCTCGGAATCAACACAGTCCATTAAGTACATACATTAGGATTTTGGAGCTTACAATTTATCTCATTCAATAATTAAATATATTGTCTTTCCTAAAACAGTTAATTCTGATAATGGATGATGCCTGTGTATAATGGATGTGATATAATTGTATTTGATTATTGTAGGCTGGCTATAATTGGCTTGATTAATTCATTTCACTCGTTGTGTATTGGAGAGTTGATGGCCTGCTTGTGTATGTGATGGGTTTGCATTTGCTGCAGGGCTGATTTTGAATTGCCATTGAAGCGGAGTTGTGAGCATTTTTTTTTCTTGAATACCTTAAGCAGCTAACATTATAGTTACCTTCAAGAGCCCCCCAGTCAATGTCCTGGTTTTCTGGTTTGTGCAAGGCAGGGTATTTGTTAAAGAGATTGGCGATGAAAGCCAGGTTCAACTTGGGGTTCCCTCGGACAACATCCGTGGCCGTGACAAACTGGCGGCAGCCCAGCCTCTCCGCCTGCTGCAGCATGCATTCAGCCCTCTGGATGTCATCCTTCTCCTGCAAAGAAAAGGATGTCGAGAGGCTACATCAAGGATCCATACACAGTTGGGCATGTGTGATGTGAAGAAGAAGAAGAAGAAGAAGGAGGAGAAGAAGAAGGAGAAGAAGAAGAAGGAGAAGAAGAAGAAGGCAGCGGCTCTCATTAATGCACCAAGTGCCTAACACAGGTAGATAGCTAACTACAGCTCACCATTACAGAGACCACATGCATGCAAGTCACAAAGTCACAGGTTCCATAACTGAGACCGAGATCCTTTCATCATTTAACAAGTTCAGATGAACAGTTGGTTGCTGTTTTAAAAGGAACATCAGGAAAATCTGACATCATTTACATTGACCTAAATGATCTTCAGTCGTTAAGCATCCTTTTGTTATAGTTTTTTCTTTTTTTTGCACAGACTTTACGAGAATTTGCTGTATTAAAAATTTATTAAGTAATAATTTATATTCCTATTTCTAATTCATAGAAGACATTTACTGTCATAAATTAAGAACATCTGATTCATACAATTACTTTTCCCACACTGGGTTGGTTAAAAAAAAACCAAAGTAAGGGGCAGCCTCCACACCATCATTGGTAAATGTACCATAAAAACTCTGGCAAGTTTCCAATTGAGGACTGCAGCAGATGCTCAGGTGAGTGAGGACAATTCCCGGTCATTTGTCATCAGACTCTTAAAACAAGACTAAAGTGTCTCAGACGACGACGATCCACTCTTTGTAAAGTCTATGGCATCACCAACTTTCCCAAAGCAAAGCCTCACATTAGAATCATTCCTTAGGCCGCTGCTTCAGTAGGCAACATGTTCATTTCATGACCACCACTTCTTGCTGGCTTGCACTTCCTCTCTCCTTCAGAGATGAGTTCACTTCAACATTAACTCATTGGCTTTAGTCCCAATGACAGATGAGTCATGTTAGCAGGCAAGGCAAGGTGTGAGGATCGGAGTCAGAAGTGGTGGGAAAACCGAAGGGTGGTGAGCTTGCCTATCTATGTGTGTGGAGCCCAGGATTCTCCCCCAAGCGCTGGGAAACACAAGCAAATGAAAACAAAACAACAAAAACCACCCCCACCCCCACCAACAAGATCCCCCGAAGAATTTTCTTTTGATTGGATCATCACCCAAGGCATATGTCCCGGTCAGCTTTCTGTTAGGCTTGACCCAAGCTTAAGTCACCGGAGAAGAGAATCTCAACTGAGAAAACGCCTCCATCAGATTAGCCTGTAGGCAAATCTGTACAGCATTTTCTAGATTTGATTGATGTGGCACTTGCCCAGCTCGCTAGGTAAAGTGCCACCCCTGGGTAGTTGGTTCTATAGCCTTATAACGGGGGAGTCCACAGAGGTTTCCTAGTGAAGTCTAGGCTTGCTTTACCCAGCAGGGCTGCATAAGGGGATGCATTGACCACATGTGTGCATGGTTACCAGTGTTTGGAAGGGTCTGCACTTGGCTGTGCTAGGGGGAGGTCTTTTGCTCCATTCCTTGGCATTGCTTTAAAAAGCCCTTAGAAGAGACAGAAGGGGCCGGTGGATTAGGATCCAGGCCCTCCCGAGGCTATCCCGTGTTTCTATACGTCTCTCTCCCCTCTATACTTCCATCTAAATCGCTTATCCCTCACTCTTCAAGAGTACCCTGGGGGAAAAGGTGGGTGTGTCCCCCACAACATAAGAAAACAGGCTGAGCAAGCCAGCAAGCAGCATCCCTCCAAGCCTTCTGCTGCAGTTCCTGCCCTGACTCCCCTCTATGACGACTGTGACTGGGAAGTGTCAGCCAAGTAAACCCTTTGCTCCCCAAGTCGCTTTTTGTCACAGTGTCTTATCACACCAATAGAAATCTAACTAAGACAGCCCATGTTGTCATAGGCCACAAATTAATGGTTATTATGTATCAATTGAGAATAAAAAAAACCCACTAAATCAAAAGAACTGGTATTTTAATATTTAGACCCAGGTTGGTGTTATTGTGCCTTTGAAATGATGGGCATATAAAGAAGTGCTCTGTGTGGCACATGGCACTTCATTATCCTGGTGTTTTATGTCCAGATTCAGTTTCCATAATTATCATCAAAAATTACTGACAGTGTTCAATAGCTTAACAGGCGCTTAAGCAGAGCAGGGGGCAAAGTGGCACAAAGGGACAGTCAACACCAAGAGTAGGGTGTTCTTTAAAGACAGTGGGCGTGGTCTTACCCTCAGTCCTGACATGTCAATCACAACAGCGGGGATTCCTTCTTCATCTCCCTTTGGAGCCACCTGCTCAAGCAGGTGGTAATAAGCTTTCGAGTCCTGAGAAAAAGTTAAGAGATTGCAATTTCAAAACAGTGGGGCTAATTGCACACTCAACATGACAATCATTTCCTACAAACAAACAATGTATTTCCTATTCCTGTCATTCAGGAATACAGCAATTAGCTAAGGTAGAAACATTCACTCACTAGAAAGTCCACTTTGTCCAGTTGCGTATTGTATTTGTTTTCTCTTTAAAGGAGTTTAACAATTAAAAAAAATACAGGACCAACATAAAAGGCGACACAAAGGTTTCGTTGTGCTCAGGGGGAGAGAAACAACTTATTTACACGAATTAAATTGTACACAGGAAAATATGTATATACCTTTATACTGCTGTAGAAGTCAGTCAGCTAAGGTTTAATTAAAAAAAAGTGACAGAGAAAAAGGAAGCAGAAGTTTAAAGCAGAGTTTAAAACACATTCAAATGGACAATCAACAAAAGGAAAAAGTTCAGAGACCGACAACTGAGACATTAGCAAGTAGTCTTGTGGTGGTGGTATTTCAAATTACAATTTATTTATGTGTGTAGAAGGAGCGCATGGATGTGGAGGCTAGAGCAGAACTCTCAGTCTGTTCCCTCCTTCTACCCTGTGGGTCCCAGGGATTGGACCCAGGTCCTCAGGCTTAACAGACAATGTTTAACTGTTGAGCTATCTTGATGGCTTTTTTATTTTGTTTTTTGAGGCAGAGTTTCCTTATGCATCCTGGGCTGGCTGGTCTTGAACTTAGGGTTCTCCTCCTGCAGCCTCCCAAGTGTTGGGATTACAGGCAATAAGTAGTCTTCTGGTAAAAAGAGAAATATCACCAGGGTACATGCATTTCCTGTTTCTCTAGGAACTAGAAATACAGCTAACCCGGGTTATAATGAATTGGACTGGGCCTGAATTCTTAAGTTTTCTTGAGTTCTTTAATATGCTTACTGACAAATAGAATTTTCATGGTCATGATCTTCAAAATACAAATTTATTCTCAGTCAATGAAAGCATACAGAATTTCACTTCATCTGTTAAGATAGTTCAAAAGCCTTTTAATTTAGTTTAAATACTGAAAACTCAGGAGTTGCACTGCTTTTATCTTGGGTACACACCCCAGACACATGAATTAGAGCAGCTCCCCTTACATACACACAGGCACAA
Source organism: Peromyscus nudipes (assembly GCA_902168325.1). NCBI lineage: Eukaryota > Metazoa > Chordata > Mammalia > Rodentia > Cricetidae > Peromyscus > Peromyscus nudipes. Next base: position 7,681 of record CABHPH010151026.1, on the reverse strand, counting down.
GCACTGTGTAAATGCCCTATTGACCTTCCCAAAGTCCAAAATGGTTAATTAAGAATATAGCCTTTCAGTGAGAGTAAATCAGGCCCATTTATGGCTGAGATCATAATTTTGGGTACATAGTTTTTCTACAATGGTAGGGCAGAACTATTGAACACAAAGGGAAGGATGGTCTGGCTCCTCTAAGCCCCATTTTGGTTGGTGCTGCTAGAAGAATGTTGATAACCACTGAAAATGTGCCTAGTTGAGCTCCTTGGGAGTGGGGGAGGGTCTGCTCCCCTACATGCTTCATTCTGATTGGCCCTGTGCTTGACAAATGCCAGTTCTGAATACACCAGGTCAGCCCACACCATGCAGCAGCCAGAAGCTGTTGTTACTGGGTTATAAGCCTGGTGGACTCTTGGCAGGTCATGTGACCTTTCCTCTGGCTCTTTCTCTTTGGAGAAAGTTTCCTTCATGTTTGAGAGCATGGCCACTGAACTCTTCCCTAACATTGGTATCCCTGTAGGTCACCCTGTTACTCTGGGGACCGTCTCCAATCCTTCTTAGCTGCTCTTACGTACTTTTCACCCTGGTCCATCTGTCACCAGTTACAGCCTTTTCCTCTCACCTTAATATAGAATTTTTCACTAATTTGAAGACTACATGTCTGCCTTCCTGGCCATTCTTTTATGGATCTCTTATTTCTTTGTTTCCTTATTTGGGAAATTCTTACCTTAGGGTTTGTGTAAGGATTCAGTGAGTCAATCATAAAGGCACCTAGCAATGCCTGGCATGTAGCAAACACTGTGCTTACTTGCTATTATTAGTAATCAGATAGACATCTTCATTAACATTGTAAAAGGAAACCCTCTAATATGGTGCCATTCACAAAGCAAGAGACACTAAAGTCTTACACTTTCTTTTCTTAAGATTTATTTGCATGTGTGCAGACGTGTGTGTGTGTGCGTGTGTGTGTGTGTGTGTGTGTGTGTGTGTGTATGGACCTATATGAGTGAATGCTCATGTATGTACAGGTGTGCAGGTGCACTTGCCTGTTCATACATAGAGGTCAAAAGAGGGGCATGGCTCTCTTGTAGCTGGAGTTACAAAGGTTTATGGGATGTCAGAATTGTCATATGAGTGCTGGGATCTAAACTCTGGTCCTCATGATGACAGCCATCTCTCCAGCCCCTACACATACTCTCTTCACCTTGAAAGTAGTATTGCCCTTGCACCGCCATGCGCTCTGGATGATCTACTTCCTGCTACTGAAATTCAAAACGAGACTCATCTCCTTTTGAAGCTTCACGAGGGCTCTGGGCAGATGTGTGTGTGGCCCAGAACTAGAGCTGCAGATTAGCCCTAGGGGAATGGTGAGAGGCTCCAAACAGAACTACACTAAGCCTAGGCTGCTCCTACGCAAGACCCAGCATCTGTCCTTTCTCCTCGGACTCCACAAACGCCCTCCATTGCAGCAGGCGTGTTCAATGGCGCTCCCTACCTTGATGTCGGTGCTGAAGTTGGTGATTTTGGTGCACCCTGAATTTTCCAGGTGGTAGTTAGCCCACCTCAGCAGTAGTTCTTCAGGAGACAACTTCATCAAATCCTCTAGGCTCTCTCCTTCTCTCAGAAGAGCAATCAGAGCTGGAGAGGCACAAAAAGTTAACAATAAAATGACCCAAATAAATTCAATGATGTCTGGGGGCATTTGTTATGCCTGACATGGAGCCATGTTGGAAGAGCAAAGAGCAGCATTGTCCCTTTGGAAGTAAAGTCTTATAGCCCTTCCCATGAAATAAACAACTCACTTATACTTCCTAAAAGAGGTGCATTATTGTGAGCTTATTATCCCCATTTTTCAGTTAGAAAAGACAAGGACCAAGGAATCTCAAGCCTTTGCCGAAGAACACTAGTTAGAGCATGAAGTTAACCATGGCAAATGCTGGAAGTACTCTGTTGGGTCTTTTGGACCACACTTCACATCACAGAGACACTTTCTGCTTTTCAGAGATCAATTTTGCAATCATGACAATGTTCTCTTTTCTATTCCCATTGGTGTTTTATATTCCAAATGCTTACCTGTATAATTATAGCGATTCAACAATGCAACCAACTTTCCTCTACGTTTCCCCAGATGGATGAACATTTTTTGCTTGGTTGGGTTTAAATTTAGTTGATGCGATTTTTGTAAATCATTATTCTTTCTCTTGGGTTTTAAGATTCCTATTTGCTATTTTTGTTTTTGTTTTTTAAATATAATGCTTAGTATTTGGGTTTTAAAGTGATATCTCAACATTTTCACTGTTTGTTATAATTTGAACACATAGATTTAAAACATATGCACAGTTGGAGCTGAAGAGATGGATCAGCAGTTAAGAACCTGGCTGCTCTTCCACAGGATCCAGGTTCAGTTTCCAGCACCCACATGATAACTCACAACCATCTATAACTTCAGTCCCAGGGGACCCAACACCTTCTTCTGGTCTCTGGAGGCACCAGGCATGCATGTAGTATACACACATACAAAATACTGCTATGTATAAAATACATAAATAAAATTTTAAAAATTAAATATGTATAACTGAAGATTATAATTTAGCTACAGACTTCAGAGTGGTGGGAACAGTACCTAAAAGTTTTGAAAGGTAACATGATTATGTGGCATTTGTCAAAGTACATGCCTGTCAACTCAACTGGGCTACCATTGCTTATATACATTGTTCAAAATTTCTCCCTTTCTTTTTTTTTTCCCCAGCACTGGGGCCAGGGGTGGGGTAGGGGTTGAACCTATGCCCTTGTGCAAATAATCAGGGTCTCATTTAGTTGTCCAAGTTGGACTTGAATTCACTCTAAAATCTAGGTAGGAGTTGAGCTTGTAATCTTCCTGCCACAGCTTCCCAAGTAGCTGGGACTGTAGGTCAGTGCCATCAGGCCTGGATTTAGTTCAGAATTTCAAAGCTCTACAAGTGATTTTCTGATATTTTCTAAATTTATTGTATATATTTAAGGTATATAATATGGTGTTTTCATGTACTGATCATACTAGACACAGTGATATGATTACTCTAATCAAGCAAAATAATGCCTCATCAATTTACACAGTTACTTTGTTCCCTTTTCTTTGGGTGGTAACAATATCTAAAATCCACTTTTGGCAAATTACCAGCATGTGTTACAATATGATTGACTTAGCACTCCTGTTTACATTCGGTCTCTAGACTCATCCACCCTGTATAAATGCAACCTACAGCTTCCTTGACCGTCAATAAGAAATAGACTAATTTCTCCCAACCTGGTACATTTGCTAAGTATTTGAATGTGATTACTCTTACAAAATATGCATTAAAACTCATTCTGCTTACTGTGGAGTTCCTGTAGACCATTTGGGCTGTGAAGCAGCTGCTGAGGTTGAGGCTCCAGTCAGGCTGAGCTACATATTCTACACTAAGCACTATTGCTAGTCTGTGGTCTCCACAAGCCTTTGCACTGTCATTTTAAAAGCCTGGTTTGCACAGACTGCATCTGTTCCTTTAATTCCATGGAGTCAATATAACTGAATAGTTTTCTCAGCCGGAGAATGCCTGATGTCTTCCCCCAGTCACCAACACGGGCAATGTTAGAAAGCCATGCCATTTACAGCGCTTGAGACTTCATCTTACCTTCATTTCTGCTGAGCTCAATGTCAGCAAACAACCCAATCTTGATGACTTGCCACAAAAGTCCCAGGACCAAATATGGCTTCCCTTCCTTCAGGTCCTCAGCCCCTATATTAACCACATGGCACCCAATGGCTGAGGCAGAGTTCAGAGCCAAGTTCAAGTTTTCCTGAAGGAGAAAAAGTATGCAAGCTTGATTCTTTCACTTTGCCAATGCCAAATGATTACTGATTAGCAACAGCAGTGGTGTTGTCCTTCTGGAATGTTTGCAGACCCAAGGCAAGGTCTTCACTAGTTTTAACACTGAGAAAAAGCAGTAAAATAATAATGAGGAAAGACCTAATAACCTACACACTGAGCTTATGCAGTGGCCTACTCAATCAAACCAGTACCCAGTGTGGAAGACCCATTTTGGCATGAGATTAATGAGCCTTATGTTTGTCTGTTTTGCGCTCTGAAGAAGTCCATTTATTCAGAGCCTCCATTAGCTTGAGGAAGACATTGGCCTGTCACTGCCTATGGCTAAGAAGACAATTGTTGATGTAAATTAGGGTCACAAAAAAGAACAACAGAACAGCCTTTTGACTTGCAAATTTACTGTCATGGAAAGAAAATGATATAAATCAAATTCCTGGAAAAGACTTTGGATGAGTTTTTAACAGAACAAGTTACTGAGTATCCATGACAACTAGAAAACTTGCATCTGCACACATGTATGCAGGTTCCAGGTTGCTACACTAACCATGCATGCATCTATTGTAGCTCATATGGTTGGGGTATTGATCTCTTACGGCCCATTTCGGGGCCCATGAAGGAAGGTGGTCAATGTCAGAGTAGAAAAGCTTTTTTGTATGTAGATACATTAAGAACCAACTCTACCAGAAAGTCCTTCCCAACCATTCCAAACAGTGAATAAAAAATACTGCTTTATTACAGTCAAGATTATGAAGAAATCTAATGTTAAGTGCATTCTCATATGTTCAATTCTTGTTCCCAACTTGGTTAGACTTCCATTTCAAAAGTACACAGGGTTGCTTAAGTCCAAACAGGAGATAACTGATTATGCATGATGTAAGGCATTAGACATGGTTCCTGAGCTGGGGTTGCTTAAGTCCAAACAGGAGATAACTGATTATTCATGATGTAAGGCATTAGACATGGCTCCTGAGCTAGAGAATTACAATGATGTTAAAATATTGGAACATAAGAGAGAAACACAGGGTATTTCCTGCTGGTGACTATTCGGCTAATCACAAGCGGAAGGGTAAAAGCAGGTTGAATTTATTCCACTCTTGGCTGTGTCAGCAGCGCCGTGGAGGCCTCCAGAGCATTTTCTATTTTTCATCCATTCCCTGCTTAGAAAGTTTTATCTTTTCAGCTAAAGCTGTACATTCGACATCAATTCAAAGGTGGTTTGGTAAGGAAAGATTGAGCTACAATTACAGTCAATGTGAAGTTTATTCTTAAGTGGCCTAAACAAACCCAGGTACCAACACACCCCAGCCTCCTTTCTTGACTGCTCCACCAATAAACACAAGCCAGAAATGTGTCCGTCTACCCAGGGGTTGTGCGAACCATCGGCCAAGGCCTATGTGTGGGGAAGGAAGGCTGCGTGCTTGTGGAAAGCTGACTCAGCAGTGATGGCGCGCATTCGCACCAAGCCGGCACCATGCTTGTTTAGCAATGGAGAGACAAACCTGAATGGTGAAGGGTGTGAGCTTCTTCTTGTTGATTGTTCTCTCATCGATCGTGTCTGGCACTGACAGGTTGATCATTTTACTGGAAGAGAAACAATAAAATTAAAGAAAGCAGCCCTCTGAGTAACAGAGTCGGATGGGATTGGATTTAAATTCTAGCAGGACCTTAACTGGACATGTCAGCAACACTTATTTACCCACAATGAGAATGAGTTGTGCCACTGTGGTTAGATCTGGACTCTGTCGGAACCGGCAACGTTCATGAAGCTATCACAAGGCAGTGAGTTAACAAGTGAAGGCCTCATTCATTCAGCTAAGCTGTTAAAGTGCTCTGGTTCCCATAGAGCAGTGGTTCTCAACCTTCCTAATGCTGCAACCCTTTGATACAGTTCCTCATGTTGTGCTGATCCCAATCATACAATTATTTTCATTGTAACTTCGTGACTGTAATTTTGCTACTGTTATGAATCATAATGTAACTATCCGATATAAAATCCCACGGGAGTCATGACCCACAGGTTGAGAACTGATGCCTTAGACCATCACTGAATTCTAGATGGGTTGCTAAAGCAAATCCCCCATGACTTTCTTAGCCTTGTAAATTGTCTCAACTATGCAAGAGACTGTTGATATATTTCTGGGTTTATATTATATCTACATTCCCATTTGGTGTCTGATCAATACCTTTAACTAAACATATAGTGGCTTGTCCTATCATTCTGTAGTCATTTGGTCAAGGTGCAATAATTTTTTCTCACTTAAGTATCCAATACCTTGATCAGACATCTAAAGCAAGTGATTGTTGTTTATGAAAAACTGATTTTGTCTGAGTTATTGTTTGTTTAATCTTCAATAGGGCAAAAAAAATAATGATCCTAGTGACCTCTATTTTATGTAAAGAAAGGAAATAAAAATCCAACCTCCAAAAGAAAGCCAGACTTCATGGTGCAGGCCTGTAATCTCAGCTACTCAGGAGGCTGAGGCAAGAGGATCCCAAGTCCAAGGCCTGTCTATGATAGGGAATGGGTTCAAGGCCAGCCTGGCCACCTTCCTGAGACCTTGTCTTGAAGTTGTCAAAAACAGCAAAAAGAAGTGTGGCTCAGTGGGTCCCTGCCCAGCACATGGGAAGCCCTGAGTTCGACCCCCTAGGGAAATACATCCAGAAGGAACAGAACCAGAAAAGTGTAAACACTTTTACTTATTTACGTGCATGTGTGTGAGCCTGCATGTGTCACTGCGCATTTGTGGAAGTCAGAGGACAACTTGCAGGAGCCAGTTTTCTCCCCCTGAACTCGGGTCATCAGGCTTGGTGGAAGGTGCTTTGACCCACTGACCAATCTCACAGTCCCCCAAAAAAGTAAATTAAAAAAAAATTGGAAAATGTGAGTGACTATTTCCTTCTAGTGAGAAATCATTTTTTAATCAACTATCTTTTGTAGTCTCTTTTCAATATATATTTTCATAACTTTGTCATGTGTGTGCACATGCTTATGTGTCTATATGTGCACATTCACACATATTTAAAACAAACTCCCTTCTCCAGTCTATCCAGGGTAGGCCATGCTCAGATGAAGCAGAATGACACATACTCCCCAAAAGTAACTGCTCTGGCCTGAAATCACTGGGTTTTGGTTTATGTACAAGCTCATCTTTATACTTTGTGTCTCTTCTCTCTATGGAAACAACAGCAGCTTTATGGATCGCACTACAATTAGCTTCTTAAGTTAGTTAGCTCTCCTGTACCCTGTCAAGTAGAGTCCATAAAAGTACCCCACACATGTAAGCATCAAAAGAAACGGCCTACAGTAAACACACTCAGCTACTGATACTTCAAAAAAAGGCGGGGGGTGGGTAGTCTATGGAAATCAAGAAGGAACCTTCATTTACCAAAGAACTATGCCATCCCCCACAGCATTGAAGAGATCATCGGTGTTCGGGTTCATGGGGATGACATGTCGGCAGTCGGGGTCATTCTCCAGGGCTTTGTTTATCCAGTTGACGAAGGCATACTTTTCTTCCTCTACAAATAAAGAATTGAAGTGACTTACATGCAATATGAAAACCAGATAAAGACATTACCCACATGGACCTCACATTCTCATGCCCAAGAGAAATACTGCAAGGCTACCCAGGCTACTGTCTCATCACCTTGGATTTACTAGTTTTAAAAATCAGAGATCCCTTAAAAAGTGGGCACTGAATCTAGTAATAAAGATACAATTAAAGATTTAGAACAGAATAAAAAATGCACATTATATTTGGATAATTATAAATAATAAAATATTTTGTGTGGATGTAACTTAAATGTAAATGTGGTTTGATATTTACAGGATAAAACTCAAAATCCTG
>CABHPH010151025.1:79850-93968 GCA_902168325.1 Peromyscus nudipes | reverse complement strand
CCTGCCCCACCCACCCTGGCCCATCAGGCATCCAGCACCCTGCCCCATCCACCCTGGCCCATTCCCAGGAAGCAGCTCATTCCCTCTTGCAGACCTGAGAGGAAGCAGTTGTGTATGTAGGTGTGGGAATTTTATGGAGGGGATGAAAAATGTTTTATGCCAGTAATTTGAATACCACCTAGAATTCAGCAGGTAATTTTGTATTGTTTCCATAAATGTTTATGATTTAAGGTAATATTGTTTTGAGTTTATGTGGCACATTTTCTTAGAGCAGAACACACCGTACATAATTCCCTGACTGAAAAAAAAAAAAATCCTTGTGCAGTGAGATCCAGAAGGCAATGCCATTCCTATAAAACAAAATCTACAAGTAAAATGGCCTCTCTTCCCGTTAGTCCGCGGAGATTCGAGTTTGTTCGCCGTAAGAAAGGCTTCCAGTCTGAGGAGGAGAATCCCCTGGTAATTAATTGTTGGGTCCACTTTAACTTTACCATGCGAGATGGCTTTGTTAACTTCTGTGCGGGTTTTGAGGATTCCAGCTTTGAAGCTGTAGCTCCCTACATCCTGCGTTCTCCATTTAAACACCAGTTTCAAAATAGCCTTTTTAAATATTTAAAAGATCAAGAGGACTGTTTAAATCCCTCTCAAGACAGAAACAGGATTGTGTGTCCATCCTCCTCCTCAACAGATGCCCCACACTACAGAGGAAGCAGCTTGCCTTTTCTTTACAAAAATGATTCAGCAGCAGCCATCACCCTGGCCTCTGTAGGAAGCCACCTACGAAGGGGTAATGTGACCAGAGAGAATGAAAAGTCCTTCACAGAAGTTACTTCTATCAGGAAATTGGGGTGGGGGGAATTGAGTGCAAATGAATTCTGAAAGAAGGTGGGTTGGAGAACTGAGATACCATTCACACATGAAATTCCCCAGTAATTTTAGAGTGTATAAGTTAGTGTTAATATGATCAAGTCATACAGCTACCACCATTGTCTTGCCCTAGAAAACTCTTATCCCCCCTAAACAATCTACCCATTAATAAACAATCAGTCCCTAGCCCCAGGTAACTACTAATCTGTTTTCTACCTCTGTGGGTTTATTGATTGACTGTGGACATGTCATATAAAGAAAACTGTACAATTCCTTTATGTCTGGCCATTTTCACTTAGCATGTGTTCAAGGTTCGTTCATGTGGTGGCATGTATCAGTACTTCTCATGTGAGTAATGTTCCATGTACCACATTTCTTTATCTATTCATCTGTTGGTGGACATTTGTTGCTTTTCTACATTGGGACTATTCACGTTCAAGTTTTATGTGGTTTTGTTTGCAATTCTATTGAATATACATGAGAAGAGTCTGTGGGTTTATGGTAATTTAGTCTCTTATTTTGAGATAGGGTTTCAGTGTGCAGCCCAGGTTGGCCTAGAACTCACAGTTTTCCAGCCTTTATCTCCCTAGGGCTAAGATTTTGGGCCTGCACTATCACACTTGGCTGAGTTTAATTTTGAGGAAGTTCAAACTATCCTCCATGTTTACACCCCCACCTTTGCAGAAGACCCAATTGCTCTTCCTTCGCCACAGCCCTTGTTTTGAATTTAGCAAGTGGTTATACCATAGTGTCTCGTGGTATAAAGGAATGGACACTGAGATTGCTTGTGATGGTATCGCAAAAGAAATTGTAATGGTTTGAATGAGAATGGCCCCCATAGGTTCATATTTTTGAATGCTTAGTCCCTGGGGAGTGGCACTATATGAAAGGATTAGGAGGTGTGGCCTTGTTGGAGGAAGTGTGTCACTGGGGGTGGGCTTTGAGGTTTCAAAAGCCCATAGCAGACCCAGTCTCTCTCTTTCTCTCTCTCTCTTTCTCTCTCTCTCCCTCTCTCTCCCTCTCTCATTCTCTCCTCTCTCCCCCCTCTCTTTCTTCTCTCCCCACCCCTCTCTGCCTGCAGATCAAGGTGTAGCTCTCAGCTCCTTCTCCAGCACCATGTCTGCCATGTCTTTTGCCATGCTCTCTGCCGTGGTGATAGTGGACTAAAGCCCTAAAGCTGTAAGCCAGCCCCTTCTTTTGTAAAAGTTGCCTTGGTTGTGATGTCTCTTCACAGCAATAGAACGGTGACTAAAATATAAACGTCCTATCTCATTGTCACCCAACTGTCCTAGTTAGCTTTAAATATCAATCTGACACAAGCTCACAGCATCTGCAGGAAGCTGCCCGGTTCGTACTGGCCTGCATGCATGTCTCTGAGGGATTGTTTTGATTTGTAATTGATGCAGGAGGGCCAAGTTCACTTTGGGCAGCACCATCACTAGGCAGCTGCACCTGGGCTGTATAAGATCGCTAAGCCTCAGCCTTCGCCTTCTAGTGAGTCAGCCAGCAGCATTTCTCCATGGTTTCCTTCAAGTTTCCACCCTGACTCCACTCCATGATGGACTGTAACCTGAAAGTGTAGGCTGAAGGGAACTCCTTCCTCCCCTGAGTTGCTTTTGGTCAGAGGGCTTGGTCACTATAGCAGAAGGAAAACTAGGACATCTGATAACTTACTTCTGGATTTTTCCTTTAGCAGCAAAGGTGTGACTTCTCTGTGCTGCAATGTGAATAGTAACTAGATAATTGTCGGGGGACACAGTGTTGGGATTCAGCCCTGACCAATCAAAGGGTTCCTTGAAGGGGGGAGTGTGTGTGTGTGTGTGTGTGTGTGTGTGTGTGTGTGTGTGTGAAGCAAGGGGAGAGACAAAAGACCTCCCTCCCCCTTTCAAGATCAAGGTATAAAGTACCAACAAGTGTAGACCCTTCAAAACACCTGGTAATCATGCCCCACAGCAAAGCATCTTGTGATTAGGCCTTTAAGTATAAGACACCTGGTAGCCACGCCTTTGCACCCTATTATGCAGCCTTGGAGAGCAACATAAACTCTGACCCTCTGACCCTGAGTCAAACCGCAGGTTGGAATCTTTGTGGGCTCCCACAGGTAATAAGTATAAGGACCCCAAAGCTGACTGCCCCCCTGAGCCTTACTTTCTTACCACCACCACCACAGCTCTCCACAGGCTGCAGACTGGCAGCTGTGCTGTTCCTGGGTAACCAGCATCCTCCATTCATCCAGTGGGGACCGGTGTCAGATGCCAGCCTTCACCTACGCCCCCAACTCAACCAGCCTTGGCCTGGAACATACATTCTGGAGCTGTGGGAGACAGATTTTCTGGCTTCCTTTAGGGTGAGGGAGAGGCCTTAAACATGTCGTTTACCTGTCTATGTTCCCACGGACAAACATTCTCAGAACAAACAACTTGATGGCCGGAGAGTGGAGAAGAGAGAGATTAGCTGGCAAACACCTCAGTTTGCTTAGAGTGAGGGAGTAAAGTAACAAGCGGAGGGCCGTGTGTATCTTGCAGAGATAGGCAGAGTTCCTGGAATCTATGTCACCTCTTTCCTCTTTCATAGTCTGGCATTTGTCATGGTAGGAAGTGAGTATATCATTCACATCACATAGGGGCTAGAGCCCATCTGGCTGTCACTCTGTCAGCCATTTTAAACCCAACCAGTTTCAACTGAGGTATCATCGAGATTCTGCCAGGTCTCCAGGGGTATGTAGTAGGTACAGAATCCTTCCCAGGCCTTTAGCAACCCAGATTAGATCCTGCTTGTGTTTTTTAATCTCTGGGCTCTGCTTTGTTCCAAAGTCCCCCTCCCTCAAGCCCTGCTCGACAGCCTTCCAGAAGCTGTGCTGGCCTTGGCCTCATCTAGACAAATTTCATTCATTTCTAACGAAGCGAAAGTTAATAGACCCTGGACCTGTTGAAGTGCATCCATGGAACTGTCTCTGTCCCTTACTGTGACCCAGCTCTTGTGCAGTCTGTTGCTGAGCAGAGAAAACCTGATCTTGCCGGTTCTAGTGATGTGGGTTTGTTTTTGTTTGTTTGTTTGTTTTTGTTTTTGGAGCAATAGAGCCTTTCTCAGCTCTTAGGACATGGGACAATCCGAGGTCACCAAAGCCACCCTGAGCCAATGGTTTCCAGATTAATCGTCTCATGCCCAAGAAGAGTAAGAAAACTTGAACCAGGAAGGAGGAAGGTGTTGTCCTGCCCAGTGACCTTTTACGGGTCTTGTGGTAGGAAGTGGGTAGAGACTGAGGTATTCTTTACTGAGGTTCGTCATTTCCGAGTACACTGAGGGTCAAACTAGTGAGTGGCCTGTACCGCCTTTGTATGTCCCCTCATCCCAACCAGAGAAGCCATCACACGGGACTCAGCCAATCAGGGGAGTGCTCCAACCTTGTGACCCTCTGAGTCCACTCTCTCTCTCAACTTGTCTTACTAGTTTTATAGGCTATGGATTGAGTCACTCTCTCTGTGGCTCTCAAGATCCCCCACAGGCCCCACCCCCACTTCCTCCGGGGCATTAGCTCCTGTTCTGACAGCAAGTGGCATGTAGTTTGGAAAGTACTTTCTCTCCAGTCACAGCTGTGCAGCCCCAACATGCTGTCCAGAAGGTTGCCTGTCTGGTCATTGCTGGCCTCTGTGAAGGGGACTTGAGTTGGCTTCCAACGTCCCTACTCAGGAAGCATCAATACTGGGTCCCAGCCACAAGGCTGGTGCTTCATCCAGGTTTGAGGCTTCATCCAAGCCCAGGAAGGACTTCACGCACTATCAGTCTATAGCCAGGTCCCCGGTGCAAGCTTCTCCAATATGATGGCATGTCCCTGATCACACTCCGGAGAGCTCAGCATCATAGCCCTGCTTTGAAGCCCCCTGGGTTTCTGAGGGATCTGTCTTCCCCTCCATTCACCTTGCAAAGTTCACCCTGAGGAGCCAAGCTTCAGCATTTTAGCCGCTTGAAAGACAGTCTACACACGCTCAATGGCAGATGTTCCAAGTGCAGCGTGTCAAGTTTTGACTGTGCCTGCCAAGAAACTAGGACACCCCCATGACCGTAAACACTCTCAACAGCAGAGCAAGTTTCCAGTTCTGTCTGGATTTGGCTTCTGGTTTGCCAGCTCCCTGCTCCCAGGCAGGGCAACCCTCAGTTTCTCGGGTGCCTCTAGTTTTCATCAGTCTGATGAGCTGGACTGAGGACCTGGTTTCTTGCCTTTTTTTTCTTTCAATATTCTTTTGTACATTGTTGCTTTTCTAGATAGCCTAGATAAATGGCAGACAGTTATCTTTGGAATGCTGCAGAGAAGAATTCCTTAAGCTTCTGGTTAATTGTAGAAGGCTGGTTTCTTAGCATCATGCTGTGGACATGATGAAAAATCCAACACCTTGATCCTGAGCCAACATCTGGAGGAACCTGAACTTACATTCTGAAGGTTCCAGGTTTTAAACTCAAGGGGCCACTGAGGCAGACTGTCTTTTGAGGTAAGACTTATTAATGCAACAGACAGGCAGGAGCTGTGAGGAGAATGCAGGTGTCCCTTCTCATAGGAAATGGGGAAGTTCCAAACCATGTGACATGTGAGTCCTCAGTCTGTGCTTGCAGACAGGCTGTCTTTGAATCCAGATGGGGAAGGCAAGAAGCTCAAAAAACAAGTTACTTTAGATCTGGAAACTAAATTACTATAGTTTGGAGAATTCTCCCAGGTCAGCCAAAATGGAGGACCTTTATAAAATAGCTCCAGATGACTTGATATTGATGGGTATTGGGGTTCAGTGGACACTCAGGGGGTGCTCTGGGTTTTTGTGTTATTAAACCAGGAATTGGACAGAGACGTGTGGACAGAGATGTGTGGACAGAAGCAGCAGAAGCTCTTTATTAGAAAGAAGTACTTCCACGAAGCAGGAAGCAGGCCAGAGCAGAGAGAAAGTACAGAAGCTCAAACAGCAAGGCTGTATAAAGTATGTGGCTTTTATGTCACATAGTATGGGCTTTGGGGGTCATTTGCATATCAAGGCTTGCAGGCTCATTTGCATAATGCAGGCTTTCTCACTCTGCTCGGTGACATGTAGTTCTACACACACACACAGCTTCATGTATCACTCATGTGCCTCATTAGCATTTTAAATCTTCACTAAAAGGTGTGCATTCTAGAATGCCAATGACACCAGAGCCGCTGCTCCGGTCAGCAGCTCTAGCCAGGGGTTTCCAGCCTTCCCTTTTGTAGACAGTTTTGTGGGGGGTTGGAGGGTATGTTGATTTTGCAACATGTGTGCAGAAGCTCCCCTGAACTTCACTCTCTCCTTCAAACTGAGCCAGGACCTGGGAATGTAGTCCAGCCAGTAGACTCCTTGCCAAGAATGCATGAAGCCCTGGGTTTGATTTCCAGCACCCCATAAACTTGACATGGGGCACACGTCTGCACTTGGAAGGTGGAAGCAGAGGGATCAGAAGTTCAAGCTCCTCCTCATGCTGTGTAACAGTTTCATCTGGGGCCAGCCTAGGCTGTGTGAGCTGCTGCCTCCAAGAACACAATAAAACAGTGCAGTAGAGAGCAGAGTGGAGGAGGCAGCGCTTGTCTGGGAAGCCCACACTCAGGCTCTAAGGTGTGCCTTACTTTTCTCTCTAGTACCTCACACTTACAATCTACTTTAGGCACTGGGTGATGGTGGTGCACACCTTTAATTCCAGCACTCGGGAAGCAGAGGCAGGCAGATCTCTGAGTTTGAGACCATTCTGGTCTACAGAGTGAGTTCCAGGACAGCCAGGGGTACACGGAGAAACCCTGTCTCAAAAAAACAAAAAGGAAAAAAAAAGCTTTAGACAAGCACTCTACCAACTGAGCTACATCCCCAACTCCAAAAGTGTCTTCTTTAGTAAACTCCAACTCAGCAAAACAAAACTCGGAGCTAGAAACACAAACACACTGGAGTCAGTTTCACGATAGGGAAAAAGAAACAGTTTGGCCTTGAACCTTGCTTGAGACCGAGAGTGAGTTCCAGGCAGAAGCAGGTAGCCATGCCATGCCAGAGCTGGAGAAGGGACCCAGTCACAAGCCACCCTCCACTCCCAGGTCTGGGTCTTCCTCTGAGTCACTCTGTAACTCTTACAGTGAGAACTCCATTGCCACATTTCTCTCTGTTCTTTTTATTTAGTGCAGCTTGTAGAACGGGATCACAATTCTGCACGTCTATAGGTTAACACATGGAGTGTGTATTTGTCTCTCTAAGGTGGCATTATGGGACAATGTTCATGACAGTATGCTTTGTCCCTCTTCTGCTCGGTAGACTGTCCAGCATGGATTGACAGGTACCCTAAGGTTCCTTCCAACCTCAATTCCATCATGCGTTTCCAGTCCCCACTAAAAACCTTGATGCTCACATTGTCTCATGTGCCAGTCAAGCTGGGTGTTGGCTCTAGGCAGCTCTAGGAATGAACTATCCTTGAACATAAGGACAAGGGTACATTGGGATGTCATATAGATCTGGCCAATCCACCACACCTTCCTGGATGAACATGCCTGCTTACGTGTCGGCCTGCACTAAATAAGGGGGGAAACACCCACATCAAGACAGGAGTGGAGGGCTGGAGGGATGGCTCAGAAAGTAAAGAGTGCATGCTGCCCATGTAGGGGACCCAAATTCAATTCCCAGCACGATTTCAGATAGCTTATAACCATCTGTAACTCCAGTTCCAGGGAATCCAACACACTTTTCTGGTCTCCGTGGGCACCTGCATTCACATGTACAACCTGGTACATGCACGCACGCGCGTGCGCGCACACACACACACCACCATAATTTTAAAAGATCTCCGTTCTCCCCTTCTTTACTCAGTCTTTGGAGTATTCTCTAGGTTGCTGCCTTCATGGTGATGAAAGCTTGAAAGCCACACGAATCCATTCAGGGGTGTAGATCAATAGTAGAATGTTACCACGGGGTACTTGGGGGCTAAAAGCAATGGATATTGTCCTCCAACCCCACAAGTCATCTGTGGACTGATGTGTTGATGTGGCACTGAGAAAGGGCAGAGTCAGGCAGTCCCACGGGACTCAGAGTCTAGCCCTAAGACCCCGCCCAAGTAAACTTGGGAAATGAACAGCTGGGGCCCCTCCAAATTGCTCACTGCTGAGACGGTAGCACAGGACCATTGCCTGTTCTTGGAGGGCAGCCATTATGGAAGACCAATACCCCATCCTCCCAATTACCCCCTTCAAGATAAAAATAAGCACAGACATTTTTCTGTGTCCAGCATGGGGAGACGGTGCTGCTGTTGCTGCAGCTTCTCAGACTGGGCACAAGTAGTTCTGTTTCTGATTTTACACCTTGTTTTCCTTTAGAGGTTTTCCAGAAGTGACAGATTAGTCCCCAGTGTCAGCAGGGAGGCCATTGGGAGGACCCATGTGGAGGTGCTGCTCTTGATGGCAGAAGGGCAGGCCAGAGGGGGAGTTCTCACCTCTCTCTACAGTTCAGGCTGCTTCCTGGGTACCACAGCATCTTCTGCACAAAATGGGAACAGACGACCCACAGACTGGGAAAAATGGAAATGAAATTCCATAAAGTGGCCTCCCTTTAGATGCTTCCTTCAACTTTTTTCTGGGAATATTGATCGATGTCCTATGGAGCCCGAAAGGCAGAATTCGACTCTGTCCAGCCAAGGCTCACTAAGAGGAGTGCCGGGCAGCAGCCACGCAGGACTCTGAAAAGACTGAGATGGGGCCTATGTCCTCCGACGTGCTGCCCAGGCTGGGGGAGGGGCAGACCAGAGGGGAAGCTGGCATGTGAGTTGGCATGGTGCTGAGGGAGGGATCGTGGTCAGAGCCCTGTGGGATGTGGGGACACAGCAAGAAGGCCAGGGTGGGGGAGAGTGGAAGGGAAGCTTGCTGGGGAACCACCTTCACAATGCCGCACTGCGCACTTGAGTGTCTACAGGCAGGCCTGGGATGGCGGGCAGGCTGGCATGGGTGGGTGGCCCGGTGTCGTGCTAATGATCCTGTTGGGCTTGCCTCCTCAGTTTGTGGAACCCAGGCCTGCGCTACCTGGTTCCTCTCATGGTGACTCTGAGGAACAAGGGGTCACTGAAACTGCACGGGTACACCTCCAGCCTCTGCTTGTGTTTCTTCTGCTATCGACCACCGGCTAGAGCAGGAACAAGACAAACTCAGGAACAGGAAGACACGCCAGGGTGGGCGGGGCTGGAGGTGGGAGGAGGAGGAGTCAGGGGATAGACGGGGATGGAGTAAGGCTGTGGAATCCTAGATGGAGGACAACGGTGAGAAATTGAGCCTGTTGCTCAGACTTCATGAAAGGACCAGGCCAAGGGCAGGAGTATGAGAGCCAGAAACTAGAGGAGGCATTGAGGGCCCGGTTACGAGAGCTGAGACATGGTCCTGAGAGCTGCCACAGAGGGCAAGAGATGCACAGGGTTAGAAATGTGCACTCACAGCTCTGGAAAGCCCCTGCAGGCTGCCTGACCCTGTCCTGGCTCAGGTCCTGCCCTTTCAAGTCACATTCACTGCACCTGGACAAAATGCCTCTGAGTAAGACTGGACAGAAAGAGAAAGTGCCATGAGAAAAGTGGTTGGTCCATATGTGAACCCTTCAAAGTGTTAAAAATGACCTAACTGAAGTCCTGCTGGCCTATGCCACTCTTTGGCTCATGAAAATTTGCTGTAAGTAAATTTCTAATTTAGTTTCCTGAGAACTAAAATCAGTAGTAAGTCATCCCCCAAAACTCATGTTTCCAAGCTAAGTCACTTGTGCATCATGGTGTGTGTGTGTGTGTGTGTATGTAAGTATATATTCATGTGTGTGTGAGTGTATGTGTGTGGTGTGTGTTTCCTGTGTGTGAGCATGTAGAGTGTGTGTGTATGTGTGTACATGCATGTGAAAGCCAGAGATCATCATCAGGTGTCTCTCTCAATCCCTCTACACCTTATTTTTTGAGACATGGTCCCTCACTGAACCTGGGACCCACTGGCTTAGCTGGACTAGCCAGGGATCTTCCTGTCTGTGCCAACCCTCCTGAGCACCAGTATATAGATGCACACATCTGTATATATGCTAGTGTACTCAGATTTGTACTTGGATGTTGGGGATCTGACTTAGAGTTACCTCTGCAGACCTGTGATCTTTTTTTCTTATTTATGTATTTACTTCTTTACTACTTATTTTGTTTGTTTATTGTTTTGAGGCAGAGTCTCAATCTTAAGGCTGAGCATATCCTGCAACTCATTATGTAGCTGCAGATGGCCTCCAACTCTCAGCCTCCCAAGTGCTGGAAAACAGGCAGGAGCCACTTAGTTAGACTATCAAGACTCTTGCGCCAGCTTCTTCTCATAAAGGGTTAGGGTGTATTAAAAACACGCTTGCTACATATAGTGGATGGCTGTCACCATACAAAGAAGCAAACTATTGATATATGCAACGGTGTGAATGAATCTTCAAAACAAAGTGAAAGATGTGAATCTTTTTTCATTCTCCTCCAGGTGGGGTAATACCCAGTCTTGCCAGTACTGTTTACTGAGTAGACTTTTTTCCAGTGTGTTTTTGACATCTTTGTTCATCTCCAGGTTCTCTCTCCTGGTCCATTGCTTCACGTGTCTGTTTGTACCACCTCTACGCTGTCTCTGTCACTACATCTCTGTAGTATAATATGAGGCCAGATATTGTGATTCTTCCAGTGATGTTCTTTCTTCTAAGGATTACTTTAGCCATTTAGGGTCCTTTGTGTTTCCATATGCATTTTTGGATTGATTTTTCTAGTTCTATAAAGAATCTCTTTGGTGTTTTGATATGGATTACATTGATCTGTGGACAACTTTTGGTAGTATAACCAATATTCACAGTATTAATTCTCTTAACCCAGGAGACTGGAGTGTTTTTCATCACCTGACTTCATCTTTAACTTCTTTCTCAAGGTGTGAAAGATTTCAGTGTAGAGATCTTTTGCTTCCTTGGTTGAGTTTACTTCTAGTTACTTTATTTACTTATTTATTTTTGGAGCTATTATGGGTGGAGTACTTTTTCTTATTTCTTTCTCAATAAGTTCATTATTGATGTACATACAAACGAATAGACAGTTATCAAAATAAGAAACACAGATGACCTATAATCACTTTTAAAATGTGTTCTGCATCCTTAGCTGCAAAGCCAAACTCCTCTGAAATTCCATCTCACCCCATTCAGAATGCTTGTCATCAAGAAAAAAGGAAATGACAAATGCCAGTGAGGTTGCAGGAAAAAAAGGGACCCTTGTTCTGCTGGTGTGAGTGTGACCAAGTGCAGCAAGCAGTCTGGAAGTTTCTCACAAAATTCAAACCAGAGCCGCCACATGACCCAGAAATGCCACTCCCGAGTGTTTCCAAAGGACTCCATCTCCTGCCATGGAGATGATTCCATAGTTATCACACTGCTCTATTCATAATAGCAACAGTACGGAACCAGCCTAGATGTCCATCAACAGGTGCATGATAATGAAACTGTGGTTAGAAAAGATAAATGAAATTTACAGGAAAATGGATGGAACAGAAAGTGTTACATTATGCTTGGTTAAAGAGAAATCATATGTTCTCTCCCACATGCAGATCCTAGCTTATAATGGTGCATATATGTATCTATGTGGAGATGAGAGTGGGCACAGGCTAGGGAGCTAGGAAGGAGAACACAGGTAAACAGCTGTTAAGGAAGGTGGGCAGCTCTAGGACTCTTAACACATGAGGGGAGGTTATGGGTGGGTGGGTGAGCACAAGGGGATGGAATCAATAAAAATAAATGTTGTTTGAAAGTGCCATAATAAAACCTAATATATTGTAAATACTAATAGGAAAAAAAAGAAGCCAGACACGAAGTCCACATATGACAAACTTTGTACAAAATTCCAGAAAAGGCAGAGTCAGGAAGCAAAAGAGTATTTATCTATGAGTAAAGAAGGAGTGAAGATTGACTACATATGCTATGGGGGAAATTGAGGAGCCTTTAGGGGTTAGAAGTGGTTTAAAACTGTGTTGTAGTGATGTTTGTGCAACTCTATATATTTGTCAAAAGTAACCAAATTATATGGTTAAAATGGATAGTTATAAGATGTAAATTATCTCAATGAAGGTGTGAAAAAATGATTCAAAAATTACATGTGTACTATGTGACCCACCAAAAACCAGTGACCTCCATGCAGCACCAGGGATTTTCAGAGTGTTGACTCTGATGCCATGCTCCTTGGCTGGTCCCCAGTGGCATTTGTGGTGGTAATACAAACTTTTCAAAGACAGGCATTGACTAACACTTATAACTGGCTGGTGGTCCAGGTCTCTTCACCAAAGGATTGATCTGGACTGTCAAATCCATTAGGTGAGTTAGGATACTTAAGAGATGAGTAAAGCTCACCTCTGGGTATGTGTATGAGGAGGGTGAGTCCAGAGACAAGTACATTCTGGGGGCTCTGACCTAATGAGTGGATCAATCCCTTAATGGATTTGTAATTTCACTAAGCTGCTGGAAGGTTGTAGAACTGTGGGAAATGGAGGGAGTAAGTTACTGAGCTGTACTCTTAGGGTTTATATCCTGGGGCCATGTGATAGCTTTGACCAATAGAAATTCAGGCAAGCCTTTGCAGGACTGGGTCTGCCTGTGACTCTTGGAGGAGGAACCAGGGAGAATTGCTGGTAGCTTGGATAGTTAACAGGATGTTTTAGGAGTGACTTTTGGGGGATGCATTCAGGTGGGGAAGACTCTGAGGTTGGACAAATTTCTCTGTGCAGACAGGGGAAGGCTGATTTTAAGTGGCTGTCAAGAATGTGAAGGGATGGATGGACCAGCAAGATGGTGTTGCTGGTAAATGTGCTTGCCACCAAGCCTGATAATCTGAATTGGATCCCAGGAGCCACATGGTAGAAGCAGAGAATTGATTGTCACTGCAGCAGTCCATGCATTGGCCTTTGTTCACTATGGAGGCCCACAAAGGTATCATAGTGAGATCTGAGCTTGCTTTACCCTGGCTCCATTAAAGGATTGCCTGACCACGTACATGGCTACTAGGTGATTGGAAGGGTCTGCACTTGGCTGTGCTATGGGGAGGTCTTTTGCTCCACCCCTCAGCATTCCTATAAACAGTCCTTCAGAAGAGACAGAAGGGGCCAGTGGATAATGATCCAGGCCCTCCCGAGGCTATCCTGTGTTTCTGTTTCTCTCCCCTCTATCCTCCTACCTCTGTCTGTCTACCTAATGCTCTTATCCCTCTCTCCTCAAGAGTTCCCTGTCATAAAAAGTGGGAACTGGTCTCCCACAGTTCACAGAACCATTTGGCATCTTGGAAGCTGCAGAAGGAAGTTCCTTGACATCTCTGTGGTCTCACTGCAGTCTCCCGCCAATGGTTTTCTGCTTCTGTCTGATCTACACCAGTCACTCACAGAGTGTCACACCTCGTTTTCTCCCTCCTGTGTGTGGCACAGCAGGGCAGTGGCCAGATCTTGCAGTCTTCCTGTCTCTTTCTGACTGTCAATTTTTGGAACATGCTGTACCAGCATGAAATGTCAATCCAGGACAGTTCCAGCCCTCCTGGTCATAATGCCTTCCCCATCACTAACTGCTGTAGTTGTTTGCTGGCTTGTCTGTTCTCTGCAAAGCAGGACTCCTGAAGGCAGAGACCATGTCTGTGTGCCTCAAGCACATCTTAGTCTAGTGTGGGGCATGGGGAAGTTTCTCAGCAAATATTTGTGGAATCCAGAACTCTATTTTCTGAGGAACAGTCTGTGTTTCAAAAGCCTGTTCTAGCTGGCATGTGGGGAGGATAAATCCTACCAGTTACAAATTCCTTAGAAAAAGATACATTTTAAAATCTCCCAGTTACAAATTCCTTAGAAAAAGATACATTTTAAAATCTCCTAGGATCTTGGTGTTTGCAAAGCTTATTTCTGAAGGCATTTTGATGGTTTTCTGGACTGTTTCTACTGGATAATAAAAACCTAATGAGGCTTTCTAAGTCACAGACTTAACACGGGGTTTTCTTCCAGGAACTGATGAAATTCGCATGTGCTCCTTCACTTACCGAGCCTGCAGAGCTGGCAGCTAAGGGCCAAGGCCTCGTTAGTGTTACTGGTATTGAGGGAGTCTCAGCAGTTTCTGTGTTCAAGTCCCCCCTCCCCCTTCTCTCTCCTGCCAGGGATTGACCCGTGTCACACATGCTAGGCACGAGCTGTACTACTGAGCTGCATTCCCAGTCCTTTCAAAAAATATTTGTATTTTGAGACGGGGT
>CABHPH010151025.1:63813-79750 GCA_902168325.1 Peromyscus nudipes | reverse complement strand
CTCTGTCTCTCTCTCTCTCTCTCTCTCTCTCTCTCTCTCTCTCTCTATCTCTCTCTGGTATTTTATGTTTAGTGACACAGATCTCACTGTCTCACTATATGTAACTATGTGTATCCCAGGCTGGCCTGGAACCTGTCATGCTCCTGCCTCAGCTTCCCTAATGGTGAGATTGCAGATCTGCACAAGCACATCAGGTCTGCCTCGTGTTAGTTAAGATTCTCCAGAAAGGTAGCCTGATTGACTAGCTAGTTCCTGTTGGCTGATAGGACAGTCATCTATGGAGACCACAGGGACCACTTGGCCTTCCTGACAGGAGAGCGGGATGCCATAGCTACAGCCTTTTCCCCTTCTTCCTTCTAGTCTGAAACCAAGCACAGAGGAAGGTGGAGGTCTGGCACACGCCTCGGGCCACTCTGGGGTCTAAGGAGAGTTAGCCGAGTCACTGGGGTTGAAGCACTGTCACTGTCAGAGGAGCCCTGGTCCCCTGGGGATAGACCTATGGTGGCACCATCTGCACCAAGCCCATGGCTGGGAGCCGCTGTGGAAAGCAAGACTTTGGCGCACCCTGAGAAAGGTAAAGGGCAGTCCTGGGGCCTCCAGCCTGGAAGGCTATATGAAGGTGGATATCATGGCCCCACCTCCATGACTGAACCACTGTCCGGGTGAACTTCTCTGGAATGCTTGCTCCCCCAGAAACAAGCTCTTCGGGTCTGCCCTTGTCCCAGTTCCTAGAACTGGCTGTCCTGCTCATTGTGCCGACACCCTTCAACCATGTGAAGCCAGCCTCCCTGCAGTGTTTCTGTCTCTGCTGGCCTCTCCCCTCCTCCCTCTGCTTCCCACACAAAGCAGCCTGGCGCTGCCTCTTAGGGCTGGGACTCGACAGCACCAACTTCAAGGTCACACCCTCCACCTCAAGTTGAAGTGGCTTGCCAAGTTGTACTTCTCAAGCCAACAACAGCCTCTCCCTAAGAGGGATGCAGGTGCTGGAGGCGAGAGAGACATTTTATTGTGCAAACAATTGTTCCCCAGGAGAGGTTAATCGTCTGCCTCCTTAATGGATGCACTACCACAGACTGATCCCATAGGTTTGTGTGTGTGTGTGTATGTGTGTAATTCCATTTTAGTATTATTTTAAAATTACAGGAAAGTATCAATGATACAGGATATAAATGCCGCCTGGATTTAATGAATGTGAACACTTTGCCATCTTTGCTTTGAATCTTATTTTAAGAAGAAAGCTAAGCCTGGGGGCCTAGCTCCACAGTAGAAAATTTGCCTAACATGCACAGAATCCTGAGTTTAGTTCCCAGAAACATACACAAATAATAATAATAATAATAATAATAATAATAATAATAATAATAATTAGTACAGATGAAAATCACATGAACAAATGCTGGAGTGATGATCCAGAAGGTAAAAGTGCCCACTTCAGGAGCCCAGAGACCTGAGTCCAATTCCCCAAACCCAAGTAAAGGTGGAAAGGAGAGGGCCAACCCCTGAGGGCTGTCCGCGGACCTCCACACATGCATCATGGCATGTATGTCCCCACACTTACATGTATATCACACACACACACACACACACACACACACACACACTGAATTAGAACAGAATGGAACGGAACAGAATAGAAGAATAGAATAATATACCGTGTGCCAGGCCCTCATCTAAGTACTTTATACTTGACAAAATCTGTGAAGCAGACATGAATGTTGTCCCTCTTTACAGACAAAGGAATCTGGAGCAGAGAGATTAAGCCACTTGCCCCAAATCACACAGCTACTAAATGTTAGAGGCAGGATTTGAGCTTAGACAAACTAGACCAGATACGGTTTTCTATTGTACTTTATTAATATGTTCAGAATAATGATAGGCATTTGTTGAATACCTAGTCATTCATTAGTCATAACGGATGACTAATCATCTCATTAATTTGGTATGTACCTAGATCCATTCCTGACTTGCATCCTAGGAGTACCTAGCTCCAAGACACAATCAAATCATTTCTATAAAATGCACCAAGCCATGAAGATCATATATTTTTCTATTGAGCAACTCTGGATCCTATGATATCCTTAATCTTATGTGCCTTGTAGCTTCCTGTGGGTCATTCTTGTATTTGTTATCAACCTCTGCATGGCAATGTATTCCAACACATGCAGATATCATAGATGCTGGGGTTCTGTGTGAAGTGAGGGTAGCTCGTTCTCGCCCCTCTCCTGTACCCAGAGCCTCGTTGATCTGGTAGTCTGCAGGCTACAGTCATTAGGAGGTCTGTTCCCATCCCCGCCTGGCAGCTGATGCTTGTAATAACCCAACCACTGTCAACGTGGGCTTCCTTATGACAGACAGGAAGGTTGGTAGCTGGTCCATGGGCAAGTGACCTCGAGAGAAAGAATCAAAGACAGAGTCAAACAATCAAATCAAATCAAAATGTTATCAGAGCCACCTTGCCTTTATGATCTCCAAAATCACATAATCCCCCCCACTCCTGCCTCCTCCTGCTGTCACAGCAGCTGTGAAGGTCCATCTGGGTTCAAGGGCATAGACTGCCTCTCAGCCAGGGCCACAGCAGGTCCTATTACACAGAAAGCCACAGGATGGAGGTGAGAAGGTACAAGAAGCCATGTAATATATTCTCTTTCCAGACTAAAAGGGGGGTAGTGTTTCGGTTATTAAGATGGTTTCTCAACTCTTTAGTCCAAACCGGCTTCAAATTCTCTGTAGCTCAGGCTAGCCTGGAGTCTGAAATCTTCCTGCCTCTACCTCTTGAGTGCTTGTCCTACAACCATGTCCTACACTTGGCTTCAGAGTTGGTTGGGGTTGTTTGTTTGTTTCAGGTTAAGTGGGTCTCTTTAGTACTTGTGAGATTGGACTTAAACCTTACGCCTGCTACTAAAGTCACTGCTTCCACAATGAAGCACCTGTCACCGTGCTTTTCCTTTAACTCTTCAATTCTTATCAAGCCCCGCCCCCAACACTGAAAGACAGGCAGTGTTGGACGGCTGAGTCTTATTTCCCTAACTTCTAGAATGTTTTCTTTCTGGTGATTAGGGCCAGGTTCCTCCACATCATGGCTTCGTGAACCCACACATTACCTAAAATCAGTCTGGCTTGATTAGATTCGTCAGCCCCAGCTTCACCCACAGTTTCATCAATAAACTCAGTGACCATGAACATATCAAAGTGAGGTTGGGGTGCTGCACCCATTACTGTGTGTGGAAAGGAAGAGCTCCCATTAGGCTCCTTTTTACCCTTGGAATGAAGAGTAAGTAATTCGTGTCTTGAAGAAATAAAGCCAATATCCCACTCAACAGTTCAGAAGACTCACTCTTTGTCCTGATAGAAAAAAATATCGACTTCCCAGAAGCAAGCAGGGAAATGATAATAAAGGACAGATGCCTCTTAAAGAAGATGTCATGGCATCTTTGCCCTGAAGGAGAATTGCAGGTGTGTGGAGGGCACAGGTAATGTTCTCCTTAGTGTAACCTAAGAAGGTGCTAAGTATCCCGAGATGAGGCACATCTGTCTCCTGTGAGTACACCGTAAGCCTCTTGGCGATGAGTGTCTTACTGGGGGCTGTCTGTTGAGTGTGGGGCTCATGGCACTGTATGTGGGCATCCTTGCCTCTCTGTTACTGAAGAAAATCAGACTCTTCCATTTCCTGTGACCGTGTGGTTCCTATTGTCACTGAATAAATAGCTCTGTGGTTTGGCCGTACGTCTCTTAAGGAATGAGTTCTTTAAGGTCTCTAATTTAATCATCTCAAGATGATCTCCCTACCTCCATTTAATAAAAGAAACTAAAATGTGTTTGCTTTTTGTGAGTATCCTCAGCCACCATCTGCTTAACAATGTGGATACAATCAGCCCCTGCAAAGGATGGGAGCAAATCATGTTTATAGAGAAGTTTCTCTTTTTCTAAAAAGCATGTGCATAAAATTTTTAAATCCCCAAAGGGTGAGGGAATCTGCCAGAAGTTTTAGTTGAGATTTCATTTCATACAAGAGCTAGTCATGTAAAATGATCTCTCCAGATATAAATCCGAGCTTCCTGGTAATTGTCTTATTTTCAAACAAATACGGTATTTTAAAAATTGTATTATTTTCCAGAACGCCTTTCTGCAGTCAGTGTGGTAGCGGTCGATGGGACTAAATTCAGGCCACCTGTTCCCGCTGCTTTTCAGTCTTCTGTGTCTGGAGAATTGCTCTAGCCATCTTTGCCTCATACAGCTTATTCTGGAAGGATAGATATGCTTTTTACATTAGTATGAGTGGTTTTTGAAGACAGGGAATTAAGATTTTTAAACTATTTGTAAGACTGACAGTGTTTTTTTTTAAGTCATTATTATTAAGACAGACTTAGCATGCAATTAATTTAAGGAATAAACTCAGTTTTTTAGTATTTTATAGAGTTGAACAGCCATCGTCCCTACCTTTAGAATAACTTAAAAAACAAAACCACGGGTATTTCTTATCACTGACTCCAATTCCTCCCACTGGTACCCCAGGTCCCTTTGATCTTTCCGGACATTTGCTAGAAAGGTCCTTAAGTGGCATGAGGCTGTTTTGAAGGTTATCTGAGAGGAGCAATTAATAGCTGCTTGTAACTCATTTCCCTTGTATTGCCAAATAATACTCCATTATTTAAGTATAACACATTCATTCATTCATTCATTCATCAGGTGGAAGCACTTGGATTGTTTCAGCTCTTTGGTTATCATAAATAATGCTGCCCAAAGCATTCACAGACAAGTTTGTGTGCAGATATATATTTTTAACTGTACTTTCTGCTGTATGTATTTTTTCTTGGTTACACGCCTATGGATAGAGTTGATGGGTCACAGGTAGCTCAATATTTAAGTTTTAAGGACCACAAAACTATTTTCTATAGTCATGGCACCATTTTAGTCTTTTATGAGCAATGTGCACGTTTCTAGATTTTGCCATTTGCTCACCAATAGTTTTATTTCCCTGAGGTTTCGGGTTTAATGTCTGCAGTTTTTCTTTGTGTCTGTGGCCATTCTAGAGGATATGGTGTGCTATCTGACTGTTTTCATTTCTGTTGTTTTTAAGGCAGAGTTTTTAAGCCAAGTAGCTCTGACTGTCCTGGAACTCTCTGTGTACAAGAGACTGGCCTCAAACTTAACAGAGATCCATCCACCTTCTACTGCCTCCAGAGCTCTGGAATTAAGGGTGTATGTCACCACACCAGGTGGCTTTGATTTACATTTTTCTAATGATTGGTAACATTTAGTATGTTTCCATGGGCTTATAGGCCATTTTCTAACTAATATGGGGGGGAGGGGAGATTCGAATACTTTGCCCATTTAAAAATAATTACTGAGTTACAAGAATCATTTATAGATTCTGGATATAAGTCTTGTATCGGATACACGACTTGTCAAAGTTTCATCTATTCAGTAGCCTACCCTTTCACTACATTGACAATATCTTTCTTTGAACATTTTTTATGAATCCCAGTTTCTCTGTTTTCCCTTTTGCTGACCTCACTTCCAGTGTCGTATCTAAAAATCCATCGCCCAACGGAAGCTCACATAAACTACCTCTGCTTTCTCTCTTTCCTTTTTTTCAATAAGGAACTTGGGGCATGAGTTCTTCTCCATCATCTTTGATGTGAACAAATGGCAAGTCAGCAGTCTTACACATGCTGATAGGTGTAGCTCCTACATTTATGTTTCCGACCATTTGTGCAGGTGCACTGTAGGCCATAAACGACGTTGTTTTGTATCAGTACACACGGGCGTCCCAGCACCACCTAGAGCAAGCTTCTTTCTCCATTACTGTGACTTGGACAAGAAACATGTACTGCATCTAAATATGACTTTCTTCATGCTGAGGGGTTCAGTGGCACTGCAGCCATGTTTAAATGGCTTGTGACAATGACAGACCTCAGTGTCTATCCAAACTTGGTTCTGCAGGTGCACAAAATGCAGCAGTTATGGGGTCATAATGGCTTCCACCAAGATTTCAAAGAAAAGTCTGGGAAACTAGGCAGAAGCATTCCACAGAGTCTGAAGCTCTCTGGAGAATCCCCTGTGGGGCAGTGCCTAGTGGGACCTTAGCAGAGACTTTGGAAAAGCAAAGCAAACAGCAGATTGTCACGCTGATCTTGGAAAGATACACAGATCAGTGTGCATCCCAAAAGAATAACCATGCAGCGGCAACTAGCAAAACCATAGGAAGATGATGCTGAGGCCTGAGGTACCCATCTCTCACCTCAGTATGCATGGGATGCTAAACTTGGACTTTAGATTTGTGGCCATGCCTGTTTTCAAGCCCCTTACCCCTTTCTACTTGTGCTTTTCTCCCTTCTGGAATGGGAATGTGTGCCCTGTGCCTGTCACGCTGATGTATATTGGAAATAGATAATTTATTTTTTAACATACAAGGCTCATGACTGCAAGGAAATTGCCTTGAGTATCAAATGAGACCCTAGATGGTTCAATTGTAGAACAAGCTAAGAGTTTGGGGAGATAGATTATTTTAATGAGAAGGAGATGAGCCATGGAGGCTAGGGGAAGAATGTTATTGGATTTGATGTGGGTTCCCCAAGGGTTCTTGAGTATAGACCTAGTCCTCAGTGAAAGGTAATAAGAAAATCAAAACTTGATCTGTGTTGTCTAGAGGTGGGACCTTGGGGAGCTGATTAGGGTTAGACAGAGTCCTCAGGGTGGGACCCCATGATTCAATCTCAGGGGCTTCATAGAAGAAGGAGGAGTCTTATTGTGTGATACTGTACAGCCTCTCTGGACTCTTCCAACAAGAAGGCTATTACAAGATGGAACCCTCACCCATGGAACTTTGGAGCTGTCAATCAGCTGTGGTATTGTCACAGATAATGCACTGACATGGCTACTGAATGCTTTTGGCAACCTTGTTGATAAGTCTCATGATAAGACTCATGTCTGGATTTCCAGTTCTGTTTCGTTGGTGTTTGTGATCTTTGCTCTGTTAGTGCCACTGTTTTGAATATCATGGATCTGAAGCAAGTTTTAAAGTTAAGGAAGACAAGTCCTCTGACTTCAGTCTTTTCTAAGGTCATTTTTTTTTTATTTATTCTGGGTCCCTTCTGTTCCTATATATGCGTTTTAGGATCAGCCTATAAAATTATGCTGAGATTTGCATTTAATCTGTAAATTGATTTGAGAAGTGTTGTCACTCTAATGACTCTGAACTCCCAGACCACAATTTAGACCCTTCTGATTGACTAAGGCAGGTCATCCCTCCTGATACATTAATGCAGGTCAGCGTCATTTTCTGTTTTCTTGTGTAGGAATTGTTACATTTTTTTGTTGTTGAATTGATGCCTATTCTATTCATGTTGGTACTTTGGCAATGAAATTGTTTTTATGAAATTTTAGTGCATGGAAATAAAGTTTACTTTTGTTTATCCATCATATGTCCCACAACCTCAATAAGCTAGTTCATTAGTTCTAACAATGGATTCCTCTAGATTTTCTATGTTCAATATCATATCATCAGTAAAATCAAGATTGTTTTTAACTCCTCCATTTTAGTACACATGTTGTATCCTATTAATAGTGCATACTATATTCTTTTGCCCCCTCCCTAAGGTCATACTCTGTAGCCCAGGCTAGCACAAAACTTCCTGTGTGACTCAGGCTGGTCTGAGTCTTGCAGTGATCCTTGGTCTCAACTTTGGGTGTGCTAGGATTGCAGGCAGGAGCTATCATGCCCCTTGACATTGACTTCTGGTTATGAACTTTCCTCATGTTTCTGATATAAACCTGACTTGACTGGGTGTATAATCTTCTTTAATATGTTGCTGTATTCTGTTTGCTAGGATTTTGTTGAAATTTTCTATCTATGTTCATAAAGAATATTAATCTTTAAGCTTCTTAAAAACAACTGTCTCAGGCTGGAGAGATGGCTCAGCAGTTAAGAGCACTGACTGGTCTTCCAGAGGTCCTGAGTTCAATTCCCAGCAACCACATAATGGCTCACAACCATCTATAATGGGATCTGATGCTCTTTTCTGGCATAAAATTGTACATGCAGATAGAGCACTCATATTCTTAAAATAAATAAATAAATCTTTAAAAAAAGACAACTGTCTCATTGTGGTATAAGAGTAATGTTAGCTTCGGAGAATGAGCTGCAGTGGGTTTCCTCTTCTATTTCTGGAAAAATTTGTCAAGAATTGTTATTATTTCTTCTGTAAATGTCAGCCGAATTGGTCTGTGAAGACAACTGAGTGTGAACTTTCCTTCATGGAATGTTCCTAGACGACTAAATTCACCTCTGTGCTTGATGCAGGCCTACTCAGATTTCCTACTTCTATAATCAGTTTCAGGATCTCAGTTTCTGGGGAACTTGTCCATATCATCTAAATTATTTAGATTTGGCTTCTGGTGTATCATAGACTCCCCTCGCAGTCTTTCATATTTCTGTAAGGTCTGTAACAATAGCTCATCTTTTGTTCCAATTCTATATATTCTGTCTCTGTTTTCCTTGGTTACACTTGCTTTGTCAGTTTTATTGACTTTTTCAAAAGCCAGCTATTGGTCTCATTGACTTTTTTCTATTGTTTTTCTACTCTCTACTTTGCTAATTTCCATTCTAATTCTTCTGAACATATGGTTTTATTTTGTTTCACTGTGAAGACCTAGAACCAATGAGTGAAAGCTATAACTTAAAAAAAACGTATTTATCCTTTGAAAATTTCATATTGTATACAATATATCTTGACCATATCCAAAATTCACCCCTTTTAATTCTCTCTTGGATCTCCCTTTCACTTCTCTCTCCCAAATTCATGTTTTTCTTTTATAATTTTTAATTAATTAAATTTTTAGCTCACTGAGTCCAATTAGTGCTGTCCTTATGTGCGTAAGTGTGGAGTCATCCACTGGGGAATGGGAAACCTACCAGTGGCCATACTCCCAGAGAAAAATGACTTCTCCTCCTTCAGTACCTGTCAACTGCCAATAGTTCCTCAGATGGGGTGAGGCCTCGAGAGCCCTCTCTCCATTCTGTGCTAGCTTAAAACAAAAAATTTTAATTTATTTTTATATGTATGTGTGTTTGTCTGGTTATAGGTGCACCATATGTGTGCCTGGGGAGGTCAGAAGGCATTGGATCTTCAGAAACTGGAGTTACAGATGGTGGTGAGCTTGTAGGTGTGGGGAATGGAACCCAAGCCCTGTGCCATAGCAGCCAGTACTCATGCTGAGCGGTCTCCCCAGCCCCTACCACGCTGAATTTGTAACTGGCTGGATCTTACACAAGTCTTGAAGAAAATACACAGGGACGGGATTCACTAATCTCTATTCTTTTCTTCTTCTTGCTCACTTGAAACTTTTCTTTTTCTGACATTGAAAAGTAGGTCCAGGATGCTGATTTGAAATCTTTCTTCTTCCTTAATGTAGACATTACAGCTATAAAATTCCCTTGGAACACTACTTTAAATGTTTCATGAGTTCTGATGTGCTGTGTCTTTGTTTCCATTTATCTCAAAGCATTCCTGTTGCCCTTTGGATCCTCCACCTGTGTTTCTACTTACTGCCGAGTCCAAATTCTCTATTTCATTCTTTTGAATAGCTTGTGTCTCTGTGGTGGTTTGAATAGGAATAGATCCCATACTTGACAGGGATTAGGAGGTGTGGTGTTGTTGGAGGAAGTGTGTCACTGGGGGGTTGGCTTTGGGGTTTCAAATGTTCAAGCCAAGCCCAGTGTCTCTCTTCCTGCTGCCTGCTGATCCAGATGTAAAGTTCTCAGCTACCACTTCACTAAACCTCTGAACTATAAGCAAGCCCCAATTAAATGTTTTCCTTTAAAAGAGTTGCCATGGTCATGGTGTCTCTTCACAGGAATAGAATACTGACTAAGACAATCTCTTTATTCATATTTTTTCCCTGCAGGACCTGTTAATCTGAGCATCATGAGAGAAAGACCACTTCCACAATTTGTGAGCCAAATTTGAAGCAATCTTTAATTAAATACTGACAGGATGATAGACTATGTCCAGGACCATTGTGGGGTTCCAAGGAAATGGCCATGAGTCACATTTTGCAGGTTCAGTCATGGGCAGGAATATATCTCGATGTATTTCTGTTCACATAGCTCCTACCCACATGTGAGCAAGCACATCTGGTGCAGTCGAGTCAACCAAACATAGGACAAACAGGAACTGATTCTTAACTGTCTTAACTGGAAACAGAACCCTTAGCCTGCAAAGGTATATTTTTTTCTGTTTTATTCTCACATTAACTTGCAAGGCGGTATTGTTCCTGTTCCTGTGTTGGTCTCAAGTCCCCCCTTGAGTTGTATCCTGAGTCAAATCCTTGACTCTGTGATGGGTACCTATTTATATTTGGATCTAATAACCATCAGTTTAATGGTACCCACACAGGAATTATCTAGATAAGGCACTAATGATGTAAAAGGCAACAGGAATTAGCAGAAACCAAAGAGTCAAAGGCCCTGCAATGGCTGACATCAGAGTTACAATCTAGGAGGAGCCTGGAAATGAGAATGAGACCAATCATTTGTTTCATCTTGGTGACTTTTTTGCAATGTTTCTTTGAGTACAGCCAGATTATTTCTAATGATTCCCAAGTGGTTTGTACAGAAACAATAATTTTCTCTTAATGCCGTATAATAACCTCTCTGTTTTACACATAGCAGGTCTAGTGCCCTATCATACTGTAGAACTATTTCAGTGAATGAATCTACCTGTTGACAGATTTCCTACTTTCCTGGTATGCCACTTGGCACTATAAGTTGCTGATTTGTTCCCTATGCCAGGGAGTTTCCTTTTGACTTAATATTCCAGACTGTTGGGGGACAGGGATGACATACTCTCTTATGTAACTACTTCTATCTGAAACCAGGATGTTGTTGTCAGGGCCAAGGAGGGCTGGAATATTAGTCAAAAGCTGGGAGGGATTCAGGCAGTGGGGTATTTATCAGCAGCACTGGTTAGCTGTCCCAGCTGAAGAGACAGGGAGTAATCACATTGGCTGGACTGTTCATATCGGCTTTCAGCAAGTCCAGGGTTCACAGTCATTTGGAGCAAGTTTGTAGTCAGTGGCTGATTCCTGAATGGTGTCTGTCAGCCAAGTGGAAATCTGCTGAGGCAGATATAGACTAGGGACAGAAGTTAAAGTATAGGAACTTAAAGGAAAATCTTACATTTGGAACTTTTAGGCCCATAGTCCTGGTAGTTGTGGGAGGGGCGGAGTCCCAAGACCAGGAGGGAGATCCCATCCTCAGGAATAGACAGGTAGAGAAACTTAGGCTGTACTTGTCTGGAGTCCTTTTGATCTGTGAGAGATGGATCCAAGCCTTATGACTCTCTAGATTCTCTGAAGCTTACATGAATTGTTTGTTTATAAAAAGACATAAAAGTTTTAGATATATTAGTATTATCATTGTTTGTAATCTGTACTAAAACCCATCTTGTAGAAAAAGCAGCTAGCAGGTGCCTGTAAGAAATTTCACTATAACAATAGCATAGAGTGGGGAGAAGTCTGAAAAAATTATTTTTCAGACCCTCAGAACTTTCATAGACTTTAAACCTTTTTCTTTCCATCTAATCATTTACCTGAGACATGTGAAGTTAATATCAAAAACAATCACTGCAAATCAAGTTCTTTTAAATAAAGGAACAGTAAAAAAAAATACATCTGAAGCCTAGTTATCCTTCAGTATGAAGCCTGTTAGCAAGGCAAATTTGTCTACCTTTTCTCAACAGGAGACCTAGTAGCTCCAGAAAAATTAAGGCCTATATTTTACATCTGAAATGAGCTAACAAAATGGCTGTAGCCTTGGGGGGAGGAGCTGGTTGCCTGCTGCTGCCAAGCTGACAAAGCTACAATTAGTCTAGTGTAGGTGCCCACAGAGGCTCCCTAATAAAACCATACTCAAGGTCAGATAATCTGAGCTTGCTTTACCCAGCAGGGCCCCATAATGGGATGATATGGCCAGGGTGTGGTTACTGGGTGTTTTGAAGGGTCTATACTGGCTGTATGTTGTGCTTTGATATTGAAAGGGGGAGGTCTTTTGCCTCTCCCCTTGACAGTGTATAACAAGCCCATCAGAATAAACCTCAAGGACTAGGTATTGACCCAGGACCCTCCTGAAGCTATCCTGTGTCTCTGTCTTTCTTATCTTCTCCTCCTCTATTTCTGTCTAATACTTCCTCATTCCTCTCTCCTCCCCCCAGGAACCCTTCGACAGGTCAGAGCTGGACTCCTACAGTCTAGCCACCAATCCATCAGAGATCTGAGAAGGAAAAATTACAGCAGGAAGTATAAACCAAATAGACTATGTATCAATTAAAATGACAGAGATTATCCCATTACCTAGGCAGTGATCCCAGGTTCCTGTGGTCTCCATGGCTTTGCTTTGGAGGCAGAGATACCAGGACAGCATCAGTCTTCAACCACCAGGCCCAGGTCTGAGAGACTTTCTGAGGTTTTCCTGTAGATGGGAAACTTGAGAGACTGATCTTACTTTGTCTAGGCAAAGTGAGGCAATCAACTCTCCAGTGTCCTGCTTGTCCACAGTTTGGGAAAAGTTCTGGCAGTGAACAAGGCATTGGGTGGTCTTGCCCAGTGGTGAGCATTACCACAATCCAGGTGGAGTTGTCATGGTGTCCCATCATCTTCTTGAAGACCTTAGGGTCTCTGTCATAGTCGGCTTTTCCCATTAAACATTTTAAATGCCACATTCAGCAGATCTCTGACAAGTTTGAGGACCATTACTTATTAAATATATCTGAGTTAAACAAACTTTGCTTGTTTTTAGTTGTTTGCTTTAGGCTTAACATTCAAAACATATGCAGGAGGCTACATAAGGCTTATTTCTGTAATATGCTTAGCATGACTATAAGTATAGTTCTGAACATATTAAAGAATCTGATCATTTATGAGATGACAGACCATCAACTTGAATGTCTTAATTATCTTTAACACCTTGTAATAAGTTAGTAGCTTTTATAAGATTAGGACTTTATAGTTTTATCTCTGCTAAGTTTGAGCCTTAAAAACTAACAATCTTTGAAGTTCTTTTAGTATCAAAATACAACTTTTAATCATAGTGCAACATTATAGAATACCATAGTTTCTTAAATGACTGAACTTTGCAAAAAAAAAAAGTTAGAGCTTAAGAAAGTAGCAAAGACAAAGAAGTTAGACATTCACTATTAAATCAGCATCTGCTAGCCTGAATAAACCTTAGGTAAGGAGAGACCTTTTGCCAGACTGCTTAGGTCATTGTCTTGCTGCATCATAGGATAGGAACAGCCCAGTTTCTGATGGTTAGTATTTGATGCTCATAGCTGTGACCCTAAATTTTTAACTATTTATTTATTTAGATTACATATTAATAAAGATATTTTAATAAAATATTTTATAAATTTAAAATGTTCCATGGCCTTATACATTTAAATATTTTTAAAGGTATTCATTAAAAAATATCCAGTTCTTTTTCTCATTTAAGTTTTCTGTAAAACTCCAAAATTCCCTCTTAAAGAAGTTTAAAATCTCTCAACTATGTGCTCCTGCAATATCAAAATTAAAGTGTCCTTTTTACTTCAAGAGGGAAGATACAGAGCACAACCAATCTACACAAGGCAAAACCAAGCTCCAACAGTGCAAACAATTCAGTGCTCAATATCTGGGATTCATTCATAATCCTTTGGGCTTTCCCAAAGGACTTGGGTCACCTCTCTGGCCCCATCCCCCGCAGCATACTTAGCCTCCCTTCTAGATCCCAGCTGGCTTCATGAGCCCTCCATGTCTTTAAAACCAATACCACCTGGATGACTTTACGTTATAAACTTTGGCTGCCAACACAAGATACATCCTTGTATGTGAACACATGGAGGTGCAGTTTAACACCTTATTTTAAAATCATTGTTTTCAATGCTGTCTTTCATAAACCTTGCTTTCAGGACAGGACAGGAATTATCATACAAAGTCCATCCTAATCCAAAATACCTTGGAGACCTTTTGTCACCTTTAATCAAGATGGTGGTGAAGTCATATGACATCCGTCTTCTCCAACCTTAACAAAGATGGCTATCAGCCACATGGTTGCCTAAATATGACAGTGAAGTCACATGACATCTATTCTCTTCAACCTTAGCAAAGATGGTGGCAAGCCTCAGGTTGCTTATATCCCAAAATGGAATCATGCCATGTGGTTCCTTTAAGATTACTTATGCATAGATTTTTAACTATTAATCCTGTGTTATGAGTTTTAAGTTAACTTTTTGTTACAGATATTACAGATTTTTTAACCATACCTAGTACACTTACAGATCTTGAGATAGAGAGCGTTTATATAATAGTCTTATAGGCAATTAAATGAAAACAATAGTCTTTTGAGCTGTTCTGCTTTGCCCTCTTCTCCCTGTTACAGCACCTGACCCAGACATAAAGATTTTAAAAGCATGCTAGGGTCTGAAAAAAATGAGGAACCATAACCCAATTCCAGAGCTAGCTTTTCAATATAGTAGAACAGTATAAAACAACTTTAATATTACCCATACCCAAACAACATTTGAATCCTTATTATGTTGGATCCAGTTGGATCCAGTGACCAGAAAGCTCAGAGATATATTCTGAGCCCAAGCCATCAAGGCAGACATGGTAGTGGTGGTGGTTGGTGGCTGGCAGCAGCAGAAACAGCAAAAATATAACCAAGAAACAGAGAACACGGCAAGCTCACACATTCAAAGGAACTCAGTCAGAAACAAAAACGACCATACACACATATATTCAACTGAGTTTGACCCATTTCTGTCTCAGCTCCATGTTTACAACAAAACTTACTTACAGACATACCAGAAAATGCAGGTCCATTCATACACACAAAACAGACAGACGAAACTTTCCAACCAACCAGACCCAGGCGAGCAGTTGATGTCTCACTATTTGCCCTGGATGGGATCATACTGGGGTCCCCCGGAACACCTCCACATCCCAGGTAAGGATCCTACAGAACAGAACAGAACAGAACAGAACAGAACAGAACAGAACAACTATGACTCACCGGGAGGCCTCCATAGATGCTTGTGCTGAATCCAGTGCCCAGTGGGCTGTAGTGCCTGCCTGCATCGTAGGTGGAAGGGAAGACAGTGGAATCTTCTGATACGGTGGTAGGCTGCTGATTCCGCAGCCGGCACTCCAGGGGCAGAGCAGTGCTGCAGGGGCACCAGCCAGCTTCTGCGAAGGGCCCCAGGGCTTTTCTTCAAAGCTGCCCACAAAGCTCCAAGCCTGACTCTGGGCACCGACTCTACCCCACCACACATAGACCCGCCACATACAGCCATCAAACCCCATACCCCAAAAGCTCCACCTTTTCTGGAGTGACCTCTCCAAGAGCAGTGCAGAGCTATCTGGCTTATAAGTCTTGTTGTTCGTCCGTTCAGTCTGCCCAAGTCAGAACACAAAGACAGAAGATGGGTCCAGACACAAGACAAGACACAGAGCCGCAATGACGACAGAAAACATGGAGACAACAACGTCAACAAGTGGAGCCATTCAGAGAGGCCCACCAGTCTGACCAAGAGAAATCTTAATAAATAGGAACCCCCTCCCTTTTTTAAATAATCTCTCTGTCACCCCAGACGCTGGGAACCCACCAGAGGCTGGGCCTTTCCATGTTCCCCTCAGCATCCAGAAAGCCTGACATCCCACCCTGGGCCTCTCCAAACCCTTGACTTGGCCCCCAATGTCATGGGACGCCCTTATGGTTGCTCAGCTCTGTTATACAGCCTCACCTCATCCTCCAGTACCATGGGATGCCCTCATGGTTCCTCAGCTCAGCTGTGCAGCCTAGGCATTGAAATCCCACCGATGGGCACCAAGGTGATGGTCCTCTCTGAGTTTATTTGGCTCCCAGTGTCACCACGGCATCCTCAGGGTCCCAACACAGGCCAAG